>BMAC01000043.1:910952-939914 GCA_014905375.1 Phtheirospermum japonicum
TATATTGTTCTTTAGAAAGCACAATAGATTAAGAAAAAAAACACTACGATTGTATACAAAAAGCATCGCAAATTTCGTCTATAAACTGCAAATTCAAAAATTTGAAATGAAACTCAAATTTTTCAACGAACCATAACTTTTTCAAATTTTATTCGTTTTGAATGAAATATATATCAAATTAATCACATTCTCAAGATCTACAATTTAAGATACATATTGCATATTTTAAAACGTAAAAAATATATATATATAATTAAATTAAAAAAATTGGACTGATTTTAACACTACAGTACTGTATAAAAAGCACAATGAACCTGGACATATAATTGCACTGTGCAATATTAGATCTAAGGCCAGGATTAGTCCCTAGGTTCACATATAATGACGGGGTTCTCATTTGAACCCAATCCTATATATATATATATATATATACACACACACACACCAGATCAAAACCCAAACTCAGACAAAGCAAAAGGAAATACTTCCTCAACGCACCAATTCAAAGATCTCGATCGTGTGGATAATCCAAGAAAAAAAATGTACGAATCCTATCCCGATTTTGAAGAGATGATTTTTTTGATTCTGCAGATGAGAGGACGGCGAGAAGGAAAGATTGTTACCTAGAATAGTTTGGTCAGACGGAGATTAAAGCTAATAAAAAACCCTAATTTTCTAAGTACATGGTTAAATGAATAAAAACAAACTCATAAAAAAATGCAACAGCCTTTTAATTCATAATTGGAAGAATTCTAGAACTGAAATAATAAACAAAAAGTATTAATTGTTAAATTCATATCCATACCCATAAAAAAAAAATGCTCCGTTCATGTCGATATGAATCGAGAACTGAACACCCAAAAAAACAAATAAAAAATCATATTTTGAGATTACTGCAAAATCTGGAGGAAAAAGAAAGAATAAAAATCTCCCAGAAAAAAATTTACAGGGGGTCTGGCGTTTTCGAGAGAAAAAAATTTAGAAGAAAAAAGAAGATGAAAAAATTAAGAAGAAGAAGGATTTTCGTGAGAAAACAATACCGTAAAAAATGGTGTGCTGCAGCCTAAACCAAAAATAAAAAAAAAGTTCTTATTTATAGGGGGTCAAAATTTTGGCCTCATCCCAAAATAGACCCCCTATTAACCACACGACGACACGTCATTTTTGGGAGAATTTGATTGGTACACCTCAGCCTTAAAACGCTCTCACGCCGGCAAATCATCATTAATAATTAACAACATTAACAAAATGGAGGATATAGATCAATATTTTAACACTTTTTTTTATCTTATCTTATTTATTTATTAATTAATATATCTAACCTCCTATATAATAAGAAAACAAGAGGTTTTTGGTGACTTGTTCTCTACTTTACACGTGGCTCCTCCTTATTTTTCTTTTTCCATTTTTTTGGGTAGTGTTTTGTTTAATTATTGCTCCCGAAAACCCTAAAATGAATCTGTTCTCTGTTATCGCCGCTTCCCCCTTTTCTTCATTTCTTCTCCAATTTCAATATCGATCGGCCGGCAAACTCTCCTCCCCGGCTCATCGACGGCGGCGTTCGGCATTGGCGGAAGCATGGCGGCAACTCTCGAGGGCGTCAGGKAAGGCAGTCTCTTCTTCACTACGACGGACAGCGGCGATGAGGGCAGGCTCCGGCTCGAAAGGCTCCGTCCTGATTTTTTGGCAATTAACGGGGAGGTGACGACGGGAACTATGSCGAGGCCCCAAAGCAAAGATATCTTGCTGATCTTGTGTGACAACGAGTGAGCCACCAAAATATGCTTATCCCTATCCTGCTCAAGGTAATTTCTTATTTTCTGGCTTCTTTCTCGTGGGATTTTATTATTTTACTCTTTTCATTTTTTTAATCGTCTGTTTCTTGCCACACACACATATTATGCATAAAGTTGTTTGTCTCCACAAAGGATGGCTACAACTAAGTGCAGAATTATGGGTTGTTTCAAGATTCCAGTGTCTTGATCCAGTTTTKTGAATTCAGGGTTATGTGTGGTTAAATATTGGGAATAAAGTATGAAAATCATATTATTTTTGGTGTCAAGAAAAAAAGGAGATGGATAGAAACTATAACCAACTTTTTCTTTTCTAATTAATTTTGGACATAGTTTATTTTATGCACAATAGTAAATTATTGATTTGGCCACAAGATCATAGAGCCCCACAAACCAGATGATCCAAGTAGTTTTAAGGGTAAGGGCCTCAATKTTCAACCCATTATAAACCGAAAAAGCTTTTATGCAAGACAAAATCGTCAGGCTTGTTGGATATATACAATCCATGTTCACTTATTTGTGCACAAGTTGAGCAGTAGGGTTGGTGGGCTTCATCCGGGTCGGATCAAACCGGGTTCATTCATTGTTGCGCCGAGCATACACATATTTTAAAGAGGACAAACGTGTCATTCTGCTGGTCTTTACTGTGAACCCTAAATACTTTGTTGTAAATTTGTAATTATGGAACAGGTTATTATCAGYGACCGCCTGTAATGGCCCCACCACAGTATGCTGCTGCTCCTCRGAAGAGGCAACCCGGGTTTTTGTTTTTCGAAAAAATCTAATTTCGGAAAATTTTATWCAWTTATACGTCTTTTACTCTTAATTTGGGCATTTGTTTTATGTTTGTAGCCTCGCGGCATTATGTTGTTGTTGCGTGACGGACGAATGTTGCGACCTGTTATGTTTTTTCTAGGAGCACTGGATTTACAGCAATCTGGCTGGAAAGCATATAGTTATTTTTATTTTCTATAAATGGTGGTACATAATGATGTAGTAGTAATTTGAGTTTGATTGGTAATAATATGTATTTTTAACTCATATATATGGTCATTAGTCATACTGTTATGTTTTGCTATGTCTGTTGATGGATATGTTCTGTTTATAGTAGTAATTAAAGGATGAGCACACAATTATAGTGTGTCAAGAGTTGCTCTAAAAACATCCAATCATTTACAATGTTACTATTGACCAAAAGTTCGTGTTAGTGAATGTATAATGCATTAATGGACTTTTCTCGCATTGTATGTGGGATAAATGACTTTCAACCAAATTGACAAGAGAGTTTTGGTGAGTTGTTCTCTGCCTGACACGTGGCTCCTCCTTGTTTTTCTTTTTTCTTTTTTTTTTGGGTCGTGTTTTGTTGAATTATTGCTCTTCTAGAAAGCCAGAAACCCTAAAATGAATTTGTTCTCTGTTATCCGCCGCTGCCCCCTTTTCTTCATTTCTTCTCCAATTTTAATATCTATCGGCCGGCAAACTCTCCTCCCCGGCTCATTGATGGCGGCGTTTGGCATTGGCGGAAGCATGGCAGCAACTCTATGCGGCGTCAGGCAAGGCAGCCTCTTCTTCACTACGATGGACAGCGMCGACGAGGGCAGGCTCCGGCTCGAAAGGCTCCGTCCTGATTTTTTGGCAATTAACTGGGGMAGGTGACGACGAGAATTGTGGCGAGGTGGCTTGTTTGGTTCGGCGTCTACGTGRGGCGCCTGTGCAGCGACAGATTGACGGCGRGGCGCTTGGCTAATTGGATTCGACGGCAGCAGTTCTGGGAGTGGATGACGATGGTTGAGATGGGCTGACTGTTTCTGCCTGCCCTGTATGGCTGTAAATGGTGCTGCGATTTCCGGTGGTGGGTGACAGACGGGGGTGATGGGATGGCGATCTGGCCTTTTGATTCGGGCCGCGGGTTTGGCCAAAACGGTGGTGATGGGTGGCTGGGGCTTCGGGAAGAAATTTTCAGTCTTTAATTTGCTTTGATCAATTTAAGAACGTTTCCCTTTTGTTTTGATTTTATTAGGCTTGATTGTGTTCCTGTCTCTTATACACATCTAGATGTGTATAAGAGACAGGCTGTCAACATTGGTTGCAATAAGACAGTATGATAATCCGATTTATCGTAAAATAATATCCTTTGGTAGAATGTTTTGTTAAATGTGAATATTCAACCTTTTTTATATTGTCCAGTATGTGATTGACAAATCTGACAACAAATCCGGGTCCAAAATTGGAATTCAAATTTTCGATAAATCTGCGGGRGAATGGTAAATGTTTGCAAGATTAATTCGTTTTTTGATGATTTGGTGTGATTTTGCCTTTAAATTCGAGGTCAGCTAACTAATGAATTTATAATCTATGTAGGGTCTGTCTCTTATACACATCTAGATGTGTATAAGAGACAGGTCTTATTGCTATCAACATTGGTTGCAATAAGACAGTATGATAATCCAATTTATCGTATAATAATATCCTTAGGTAGAATGTTTTGTTAAATGTGAATATTCAACCTTTTTTATATTGTCCAGTATGTGATTGACAAATCTGACAACAAATCCGGGTCCAAAATTGGAATTCAAATTTTCGATAAATCTGCGGGRGAATGGTAAATGTTTGCAAGATTAATTCGTTTTTTGATGATTTGGTGTGATTTTGCCTTTAAATTCGAGGTCAGCTAYCTAATGAATTTATAATCTATGTAGGGTGTTCCCAATCATGTTGTGCACAAAAACCAAGCCATCAAAGGGCCACTCGGCTATTGTTTTGGACGAGGATCGGAATTTGGTTATTAAGGCCAACACAACCTCTGATGACAGCTTTTGGTTTATCGAGGTTGGTGTTTGAGCTCCTTAGAAGCTAATAGCATTTTGATTAATTTAGTTTATTATTATTTTCAAAAACTACTCATGKTATTTACAAAAATAGCCAATTATTTTTCAAAATTACAAATATCCTTTGCATTTTCTTCCCTCTTACAACTCAAGAGTGTGTGTGTAGGCAAATACAAGTTCGGTTGGGTGTTCTTCCCTGGCATGAAGCAATTCCTTCCTCGGCATCCTAATCCCTACATGGGTAGTAGGTCCCGGGTCCCATTCATGCCCGCTCCTTACATTGTTTCACCTTATGGATATGGGTATCGATCTCTCTGTCTCTCTGTCTCTCTTTGAAGTATATGGGATGATTTATGTATGATGCCAAAAAGCAGACAAAGACTTTTGRGCACCTGTCTGCTACCCATCTAACAGTGTACATTCCAATAGGCAGGACACAAATTTTAGTTTCTTTGTTTTTTTATAGTTTTTCAAATTTTTAGTTTTTTTGATTTTTTTAGGCCTTCATTTTTATTTTATTTTATTTTATTTCAATATTTTTAGTTTTTCTTTTTGGTATTTTTTTGAAGTTGTTTTTATATATACAATTTGRGTGTCAAATTGTAGATCTCGGAGGGAGGATTAATTTGATGTATCATTCATATAAATTACATAACAATTGAAAAGGTGATGGGGATTTGAAGGTGAGTAAGAAAAAAAAAGAGAAATGATTTGTCATGCTTCAGTATCAAAACCCTCTTATATAACTTTTAACCAAACAAGAATATTACTATTCCTTTGGACTTTCAAAATCCAAATCCCAGGAATCTAGAAACCACAAAAATCCCTGAACAAACATAGACTAACGCTTCATACTAAAGTAGTGTTTGTAAACAGATTTTTAAAAAGGGGCGATTTTTAGCTTCTATGTACATTTTTCTACCTAGAAGCTGATATTTGCCTTTTTTTTTTTGAGTGTTTTAAATGCTCCCTAAGTTTGTCAGAATCACTTTTGATCTCAATATGGCGTATCATTTTTCTTAGTAAAGTGTGACAAGTGCTTTTTTGCATCCATTGCAGGAAGGTCCCCAGTTTCAGGTTGCCGATGCGATACAGCCCTTACTTCTGATCCTTGTTATGTTTAGCTAAGACTTCATGAGTATGTTGTCTATCTTTGAATGCCTTTCCATCTTGTTGTCTCTCTGCATGAGTGATGTGTTAGCGGAACGAAGTTTTTTATGTGAGTCGTTTTGCTTAGTCTTTGTGGTTGATATTTATTTTTTAAATTTTATAAAATATCTGCTTGAACCATGTAATTAGAAACAGTACGAAGAACTTTGTGGTGATTTTATGCTCTCTCTCTCTCTCTCTTTTCTTTTCTTTTTTTTTTTTTTTTTTATGTTGCGAATCACTTTGGAACATTAATGATGTTTTGATACATTTGTTGCAGTTTGCCAAGCCCGTTAATTTGACTTGAATGTGTCCTGGAATTTAACTCTAATTTTGATGGAATTTACTTCRTTTTTTATATATAAATTTGAATAAGTTATTACAGAAATTTAAATGGTTTGTGTTTATTATAGTGAAGTTTGTTGTAGGATTTTAAACTTTTTCGACTTGGGACAGATCTCGTGGACATGTTTGATGTCTACTTGAAACTGCTAKCATACGTTGACATTAATTTTGATGAATTGTTGAAATAGAAAATGATCCGGTTAGAATTAGGTTTTTGGTTATTCAAATTTTCAATTACTATTTTGTAGTAGAAATAGAGAACTCGTTATTCATATGAGTGGTCCACTATAAATTCACCTTAGATATATTGGTTACAAGTGAAACAAAACAAAATTTAAATCTATTCTTTTATGCATGGTAGTAAAGAAATTATAATAAATATTCATCCATTGGAAAAACACTATTGTATGCTCGCAGGCCAGTGCATTATTTAGCCACAGTTTTCATGTTAGTTAATTTTTTTTTTTTCTCTCTGCAGCTATGCATTGTTCCAAATGTTTGATGATTTGGTGCTTCTAGCGAAAGGAGGTCTTACCATCTATCACGGCCCCGCAAGAAAAGCTGAAGAGTACTTTTCCGGTCTTGGTATCATCGTCCCGGACCGTGTTAATCCTCCGGATTACTTTATCGACATTTTAGAGGGGATGATTAAGACGAGCTCAAGCTCAGGTGTGAGTTACACTGAACTGCCCGTTAGGTGGATGATGCATAACGGTTATCCTATCCTGCTCGATATGAGAATTAATAATTCTGCTAGAAATAATGATATTCAAACCSTGGATATTGATGATCATCAGGGTCATGATGTTCCTGGATCAGACAGGAACAATCCTTTGCCAGGGAAGTGTGGCAAGATGTTACAGTCAATGTGCAGCGTAAGCGAGACAGGATAAAACWCAACTTTTTGAAGTCGACTGATTTGTCCTACCGAAGAACCCTAAATATCTTCTTACAGTACAAGTACTTTCTTGGAAGGTACATAATTCTTCTTCGATTTTTTCCTACTTTCTATTCTATGTATGGTATTTCCCCCAATTAATCTTGAATTTCTCTTTTGCTTTATGGATTTTGTTTATTGTTTACAGCTTGTTCGTAAGATTCTCAACTGGAATAAAATTATCTCTATTTTTTTAGATGAAAGATGATGCATCTTTTGTCAAACTCTGCTACGGGAGAAAGTAGAAATAATGACTAGGAATCAATCAGCGAAAATAAAAAATGTGAGTGATTCTTTAGACATTTATTGGCATGCTCATATTATCTTTCTAAACATGGTTGTACGTGTAGATATGAGGTCAATTTCGTTGTTTTTTTTTTTCGTTGGAGTTTTCACGGGGGATCAGAGTGTAAATCTGTCTAACCAGTTAAGGTTTGTGTTTTTGCAGAAGACAATGTAATGACACGTGATTTTGTTTATTGTAACTAATTTGCCCCAAAAAATACTAACTATTTCTGGATGAGTCAATTATACATTTTCCTTTTGTCTTTTTTAATTAACTGAGGTTATTATATTTATTTACTGTTAAGTTTTTGGCATGCATATAACATTTTAATTGTTATTTAATAAACCCCAATTTTTTGGTGGGCCTCGGCCGTGCGTTGCACGGCCATTATTTCCTAGTTCTTCTTATATAAAGTTCATGGGCATGAATATGGAGTCAACATGTGTCAAATTTTCATTGGATGATTGTTTTTATTTTATTCCCACTCTCATTCATTATTTTGGGTCCTCACAATTTGCTTAGCATTTGTTTTTTATTTCTTATTTATTCTCTTGGCTTATCGGTTTATATTGCAGAAATCCTTCCTTCCACAAAATTTCCATTTAATTAATTAATTATTTATTTATTTCTTTTATCGATTTTTAGGTCATGCTTGGTTGAACTTATTGAAAGTGCTTATATCTTATTCCATCACAATAAGCTCTTTTAGGCTGTTTGGTAAGAACAAAGAATAAGCTCTTGATAGCTTATTCTGCCTAATAAGTTCCTATTCAGAAAAAGTTACAAATCGTAGCCTTTTCTAATAAGCTCCTACATTATTTGGTAAAATCATTTTTTATCCTTTTATATTGTAAAAAACTATATTATTTATAAACTAATTTATTACTTTATATTTTACGAAAATATTTTTATTAGTCATAATTAAAATTTTATTTATTATTATAATTATCTTTTTACTTATTTTCAAGTATTTGTCTTTTTTTTAAAATAATCTTTTGGGAAGTCTTCATTAATTATTATAATTTTATTCTATATATATATATATATATATATATATATATATATATTTATGTATAATATTTTATATTCTTTAATCACGTCTATATTGGTAAATTAATCTTCAGTCAACTACTTTAATCAACTAATTTATCACGCACTAATTGAAAATAAGCTACCAGCTATCAGTTATCACTTATCACTTATCAGCTATTAGTGCTAGATGTTTCTGTTATTGCCGCGTGGGGTTCTAGAGTTATCGATCCCAATCAAATCTGTAGAAAATTCTTCGAGAGTGATCCACTCGTTCCCTCTGTATAGACTTCTTGACACCATTAAACCCAACATCAATTTTTGGTTCTTGCACAAAAATACCAATTATTCGACGCTACCAAAGGTTTTTGTAATCAACGACCTAAAACTCCAAAATGTGCTGCCCGCCACCAAACCCAAAGCCGACCCCTGACTCGCCGCCAACCTCTGCCCTGCAAAGTCATGACGTCGTCGCTCGCTCCCTCGCTGGTTCACCGCTAAGATAGAGATGGAGGAGCATATTCGTGAGTATAATTTTCAATTTTTCGAATTAGGGTTTTTTGTTTTGTGAGGGTTTGATTTGGTATCTCGGAATATTTTGGGTTTGTATAATGGTAGGATTATGAAGGTTTGGTTGGACAATGTTGAGATGAAATGAGTTTTTTTTTTTGGTCTGCTATGGGTTACAAAGAGAAAAATGGTGTTGCAAAAAAAAAAGTTAAGAGAGAAACAGAAATAGGGGTTTCGGCTATTATTCTAAGCGAAATGCGAAACATTTTTTTTCTAATAACTTCAGTCTCCCATCTTTCTTTGATATTCTAGATTCCTAAGATTAGCTATTAATTATAGCTAGGTTTTAGAATTATTCTCCATTTCTCTGTAAAGAATACATCTCATTTGTTGGCTTCCCAATTTTTAAGGCTTATGTAAAACTTTCTTTCGTAACAGTTTATGTCAAGAATACCAAATATTGATTGGAAATCATGATGAAATAAAGCTCCTCAGTAAAGTGAGGAATAACCTAAACAGAACTCTGAAGGTGGGTTGTGTTTTTCATGTCAGCTATTCAAATTTGGAACTTATGATTGGAAATTATAATTGATATATTATGATAAGTGTATGTCAGATTGGAAATTATGATTGATATATTATTGATGCACTATGCTTATGGAACTAAAACTGAATTAATTCGTTAGTTTTTAACTTAGTTTCTCATGTTGTTGTGAAAAAGTAATTGGGTGCCTTTTACTTTAATTTTATAAGCATTGTTATAGACCTAATTTTTTGCTTGTAAATCATCTGTTCTTGGCCAAAGATCTATTTTTCTTTTAGGTTTTTATTAGACTTATTCTTCTCTAGACTATTTTTGGTTTCATGATTTGTTCTCGAATTTATTTTTCTAGGTTTTAATCTTGATGCCAGGATCCTAATATTTCTCGATTTTTCTATTTTCTCCTCTTATTATTTTTCTCTTCAAATCTAATTTAGTTTCTGGTGTGTGTAATTTAGCATGAGAAAACCAAAACTTATGGACACAAACCCTACATGAAGTTAAGATCTTGCGTTTGTCCTGATTTTTCTATGGGCATTTCTTTCAACTCTCCCACAGTTCGATTTTATTGGACTTCTTCTCCTATCTATTTTCTATTATTCATACTCTTATATTTTCAATTCATTAGTTTTATCGTGCTCATAATTTACATTATATTATTTTTAATTGATGTTTAGTTTGAGTTTTTCTAATTTATCTTTTGTTGGCCTCACAGGATTGCTTTGTTCCGGAAGATTATTTTGGTCAGACTACCAAGAGATATTCGGCTAGATGTAATGTAAGTTTAATTTTATTGGAAAATACGTGACTGTTTTTTTTTTTGTGCCTGTTAGTATTTAGAGCATAGCTACTATTCAAGCCCGATGTCCATTTAGCGTCGCATGTACATTATATTGGTTCACTGCTTTGATTTATATTGTGGGCATGTACAATAACGAGAATTTACGCGTAAATTGTGGTTGTGTATTGATTGTTTGATGTTGTACTCTGTTCTAAAGAGTTATATACAACTGCTAATTTTTATTATTAATTATTACCTTTTTTTATGGGATAGAGAAATTTGTGTTGTGCAGAAAGCCTGACTATCCTTTTGTTTTTCAATGTTGATGCTTAACAATGCAGCCTTTGATCTTTCAAAAGGCCCCTTCAAAGATGAGATAATTATTTTTTCATATTCGTTTATACACTTGGATGCTTAAAAATGTTAATTGATGCTTTTATTGTGAAGTTAAAAGTAAAAAAAATGTAAAAAATGTGAGAGAATCTCAATGATAACTGTTATAATATTTTTAATTTCAAAAAATTTATTTGAGTTTAAAATCCTGGATTTTGAATATTATTGTAGGAACACGTTGCTCTTTTACACCAGGTATCTATTTATACATTGTCAAGTTTTATTATTTAAAAAAAATCAATTAAGTCAAAAAATATTAAACAAAATTTTAATATTTATTTTTGGATTAAAAAATTTACTTAACACACGTCCATGCTTGAAATGCTAATCTCAATAACCCATAATAAAGTTTGTCCTCTCGAATTTTTATTCCAGTGTGGCGAAGAGTTGGGAGAGACTTTATTAAACATATGGGTCATGGCTGAAAAGTGACTGCTGAGAGCTTCGAAAGACACATGGATATCAAGCTGAGGTGTTTGTATATGTTTAAAAAGTAATTTTCAAATATCTTTTTATTATTTACTTGAAATCTTCTTTAGTTGCTCTTTGAATATTTTGTAGTTTATGTTTTATCTGCATATTGACTGGAATCTATACTTCTATACTTCTTATAATAAAGTTGGTGGGCATTGCGCTCTACGAGACAAGTGGCGTGTTCTCATTGTTTTTTTTTTGTTTTTTTTTTGATTTTTTGGGTCCATAGACGTCCACAACTTCAAGCCAATCAAACTCTATCCCTTTCCTCTGACCCCAAGCAGATTCTTTCCATCCTCCTAAAAAATACCCAAACCCGAATATCCAGGACCCGGTCCGCATCTGAAGATGAACGACGCCGACGTTTTGAAGTAGATCCAGCAGATGGTCCGCTTCATCCACCAAGAAGCAGAGGAGAAGGCCAACGAGATCTCCGTCTCCGCCGAACAAGTACGATTTTCTGATTGCCTTTGCAATTTACATGTGTTCTTTGCAATTTTTTTGGTGATTCGATTTTCTTGCTGGTGTAGGAATTCAATATTGAGAAGCTGCAGTTGGTTGAGGCCGAGAAGAAAAAGATCAGACAAGAGTATTAGCGCAAGGAGAAGCAAGTTGAAGTTCGCAAGAAAACGTAAAACTTACGATTTCGTTTTCTTCTTATTTATATTATAATCGAACTTCATGCTTAGATGGGAAACAAATGGGCGCGAATGGCTGACATGTAAGATCCAAAAACCACTCTTTTAACCACTTAACCACCATTTCTGCAAAATTATGAAACTTGATGTATTTCGTTGTTAAGTCTACATTAAATACCTCTATGGTATTGATGGTAAGATTGTGTGACTAATAATCAGGAGTTTTGTTTAGAGGTGGCGTCAAACATATGATGCCTGAGTTTTGTTTAGAGGTGGCGTCAAACATATGATGCCTATGATTCTGTTCTTAAGTTTTTGGTGTGGGAAAAAAATAAGTATAATAAGATTATTTCGTTTGTGACATTGGGTGATTGAAGTGAAATGTAGTTTTTTTAGATCTTTCTATTTTTATTTTTACACTTTTTTATGTTTCTTTTGTATATCTTTATATCTCACATACAAGTGGTGGTTTTGCAGCAATGGCGTGTGGCGATTCTACAATGCCTCTGGCAAAAAGATCTTATCTCACAGTCAGACTGATCCAAAAACAATTATTAGCAGCAGATCTATTGTTTCGGTGAGCTTCTTTTTTCTTTTTCTTTTTCTTTTTTTTATTGATCCACTCCCACGTGTACTGGATCTTTCTTTTCATTTGTATTTTATACTGGATTATTCTGATAATGGAGTAGAACTTGGCCTGTATCTTGGCGGGGCGACCCGGATGGCATGTGAGATTTTGAGGGATTTTATTTGTAAATCTCTCAATTTCCTATGCAACTGGTGATTTCGCAGGCATGGCTTGGCGACGATTCTCTTATCCATACGACAAACAATCCAAGGATCATTTTTTTGAAGAATTTTTCTGTTTTTATATTATATGGGAAAGAAAGATAAATTGCTATCTTCTTTTATTTCAAATCATAATTTAGTCATCACCAGCCAGAAGGAACTTGCTTTCTTGCGGAAGAAAAAGAATTATCAGGTGCTACTAAACAAAAATTTTGTTACAGGTAATCCTTCTCCCAAACTAAAAAAAGAATTATTATTTTTCTTTTAGTAGTCATGAATTTTGGGTTTCAGGTTGTATTGGTGAAGTAAATGGGAATGGGGGTTTTCTTTTAATTTTTTTTCTTATTACTATTTTGTATGATCCAGTGCATCAATCTAGGTTCCATCGTATGCCACTACTTTCCCAGAAAAATCATTATAGGTTATTGGATTTGACTGGTTGTTTTCTAGAATGATCTGCGTTTTGGTTTCTTAATTTAAATCTATTTTACATGTTTACTATGTTTTGATACCATCTGTTATAGCTAATGGGAGCTGTATTTTTCTGTTGATTTTTTACTGTTATTACATAATTCATGAAGTGTACAGTGTATATTGTACTTTTATATTGTCATGATTGTTAGATTATAGTTGGTTGCTCTGTAGTACGATTGCCTTAGAATCTGATGTGATTGGTGAGGTTAGTTGATTATTTGGTATCTCATGACATGAGTTAGATGTGTCAAAAATGGTTTCTGGTCTGCTATGCCTAATTAATTTTTTTTTTTTATGAATACACCTTCGAATTAATCAGATTTGAACTTTAAAATACTGGCTTGATGCCGCTCGTCGTCAAGCGTCAAATTAAATATTTATTTTCCTCAGCTTCTTTCCACTAACTAGTAGTAGTGATAAGGGTCGTACCCAATAGGAGTGTGGTTAGATTGTGATGATTCGTATTTTATTAAATTAAAAATAATTGGGGAAGGAATTGTAAACTAATTTAACTAACGAAATAAATACTAAAGAAATACGAGAAAGAAAATGATTAACGAAAAGTTCAATAATAATAAAGGCCTAGTTCTAGTTCAGTTTTCACCTCGATTCACTCATTTAACCAACCACAATATCATAATCCATTCATCACATGCGACTAAAAACCCTAAGTAGCAATAAGCTCTGCTACTCGAACTTGCCCTTACCGTTTACTCAATTAAAATAAGCTCTTTAATTGATTCTAATTATTGAATAACCTAGAATAAGCTCTCTAGGTTCAACCCAACAACAACATTAATAATTAGGAAAATAGATTAATCTAGGCAATAAACGCATAAGCTCGGTTCATTCAACCTATGTTGTGTTGTCCCTAACGATTAACAATCATTAGTTGCTTCAGAGAAATAGTAATTACGACAATTACACGGGAAGAAATCCTATTTCTAGAAATAGATAACCAATCCCTAATCTAGGTGATCAAGCCAAATTAAGAATTAAGCAATCATAATTTAAAAACAAAACAACACAAACAATCGCATACGACGAACGAAAAACAATATTTCATAAATCAATTAAACATAGTTTCTCGAGTGTTTCAGCATCCCTAGAACTAGATAATAAGTTTACTCACTCATGGAGTTAAGAAGATAAAAGAAAAGGTTCACATAAATAAACATAATCCCTGATAAAATAGGAGAAACGATGTGTTGAACTTGAATCTTGCGTCTTGGAATGTCAATCTTCAAGTTCTCTCGCGTATGGATGATTTGGGACGAATTGGAACCTCTATGGACCTCCTTAGAACCCTAGGATATGTTGTATATGTCTCTGGGACGAAATAGGGTCGGGGTTATATAGGAATCCTTTTTCTTTCCGCGCAAGTTTTCTTCCAAAAATAGTTGTCGACGGAGCGTCGACTGACGCGAACTAGCCTTCGGCGTCGACGCGCATCACCCGCCCGCGTCGACCTGCATGGGCGTCGACTGACGCCCTTCCAATCGACGCTTTAGAGAGTGAGCGTCGACATGGCCTCGACTGACGGGTCTTGAATCGACGCTTCAGAGAGTCGACATGGCGTCGACTGACGCGAACCAGCCTTCGGCGTCACACCTCACATCGCGTCGATTGACGCGAGCCATCCTCGGCATCGACGCGTCATCGATGCAACATCCTGATTCTTGATTTTCCTCTCGTCGATTCGTCAATTCTCGTCTCTCTACTTCCTTGTGAGACATCCTTCGATAAATATAACACCAAATACTGCAAAATAGAGAAGAAATATACGATTGGTGCTTGATTGCTCATAATAACAATTATGCGAGAAATAAGCATATATGATAATATTAAGCACATAAAATCACCGGAATTAAACCGTCAATTAACGTGTAATTTCTCGCTTATCAAATCCCCCCAGACTTAAACTTTGCTTGTCCTTAAGCAACATGAAGAATTAAAGCATGAGACAAACATAATATAAGTAACTCACTCAAATTAGCCAAATGAATTCATTCGTACTCTAGACACCACTATATTTTTAGAAATCTCAGACGTTTCATGTATTGGCCTAGGTGATCCCATTAGTTTGGCAACCCCTTTTTATACACATCACATCAATGCACTATGGTGCCCCCTCGTCACTCAATGGTTTGACTCTATCCATTGTTGGTTACGATCATATATCTCGTCCTCTCCCATTTATTATTTTATTTTATTTTATTTTTTTTGCAATTGAGGCCCGCAGCTCCGCACTACCGTTCTTGACTTCATAATGGTAAGGCGCTGGATAGGAGGATTGTCTTGATTGATATGAATTGTTGAGTTCACCTCCGCCATGTTTGAGAATTTGATTGTATGATGCGCCCTTTTGAACACGTGCACTAATATGTTGAGCTACTAGCATCTTCATTGGACTTCGCTCTTAGAATTTGTAAGCGAATGCACTTGATAAACGGATAGGCAGCTGTTTTAGTACCTCAATTCTTTTTCTCTCTGTTTTTTCAATTTTCTACTTTCGCCATGCTGGTATACCCCAACCGGACTTTATTTGACTTCTATTTCTACTAACGAGATACCATCACGTAATCGCCAACTTCAAGGTCCCACACATATCATATTGAGTATGGAAACCACAAGTACACATCAATAACGCAATAATCAAGAGTTGACTCCCCACAATTTGGATCACAAAAGCACTAACATGCGTACCTTTGACCTCTAAATCAAATGACGACTAAAGACTTTAACCGAAACGTAGTTTATCAAGGCAATTCAAGCAAGTACTTTTAATCAAATCCTTTCCAAACTTCCGGGATTCATATGGATTTGACGTATTACATATATTAATTCTTACAAATTATTAATATTACATATATTAGGTCTTCCAAAGAAGGCTTGAAAATTTTGATATGTGATGAAAATGAAGAGCCAACTAATATAACCAAAAATATTGTATATAGAGAGATTTTTGATTATATACATAAATAATCTAACTGTATATGGTTCTTTATATTACAATATATGCAAAAAATAAAATAAAATTATAACTGGCAGACATTGACATTGTTATTGTACAGCATTAATTACATATTAGTTATTCATGATTTGTAACACATATTAAACTCTACAAATCATATCATCACCTTTTATTTCTGAAAAATAATATATATATTTTTTTACAGTTATTTCTGAGAAAGACAATGCTACGCACATAAACCACTTGACAATTATGTCACTTTGTTTTCAGCGCAGGAAAATCAAATATCAAACTTGCTTCTGCTCTAATATTTCTCACATATTATGTAGTTTAGTTTGATATTTTAATTTTGAAGCCAATGACTACAATTAATTTTGCCGATAAATGTGCATAGACGTATTTCTATTTGCCTGTTCATATCTTATTACATGAAGAAACACAACTTTCCGTAATTGAAACATGTGAGCTGTTAATAATGTGATAATTATATTGTTAGTAACATCTATTTTGAGTCCCACAGGATGATTGCACTACAAATTCTCTGATTTTTACAGTGTTCATGTGACAGGTGAGCCGAATAACCAAAGCCAAGCTATCACAGATTGAGCCCGGAATACGAGCATTCATTATACTCAGGATCGTTAGACTATGGAAGACCATACTGCCTCCCAACAGCGAATTCATCAGTATAGATTACCTTGCGGTTGATGACCAGGTAATAAGGACAACATTTGTAAATTCATAATAGTTCAATAATATAATACAAAAAAAAAAGGGCTGAGATTAACCATTGCATCACAGAAAAATGCCATGCATGGTACAACTCCATCAGAGTACAGCGAGGAATTTGAACATCAGTTAATGGAGGGGCATGTTTACAAAATTAAGATGTTCCTGGTTACAAAGCACAAACAATCACACAATGCCGTGCCAGTTGATAAAATGTTATATTTCAGTAGCACAACTCAAATAGAAGAGATCAAGGACGGCATTAACAAATACCCTCATCATCACTTTCATTTCACAACAATTGAGGACATCAATCGTGGAACAGATCGACAATACTTTATGACAGGTTTAACTAATAAATTATTCACAAATATGTTCTTTTTTTTTTTTCTTTTTTTTCTTTTTACATATGCAATAATACCTTCCAACTTTTGCAGATGTTATAGGACTACTAACATCAGTCACTCCAATTAGTAGTGTCCAGATATCACCCAAACAGGTCACTGCAACTGTTATTGGTCAATCATTGGATCAGAATTTCACTGCGAACAAGCTGGATGTTTTTATTAAGCTTCACAGGTAAATTGTTCTCAACACAGATTTCCAGAGATTGTGTTCGTATTTATCTCATAATCTCATCCCTAAACCATTAATTAAGTATGTTGTTGACTAATATAGTGGAACACAACATTTAGACTGGAGATATCTATGCTCAACTAACATGGTGTACTTTTGTTTAATCTATTTTTGTTACTAATACACAAATATTTCCTTCTTTCTCGCAAAATGAAATGATGAACCAAACTGTAAAAATAACTTTACTCCTTCAAATAAACTAATGTTGTTTTTCATAAAATTTTTTTTTTGGCTCTCTAATAACTGTCAGAACCCGGTTAGCGAAAAAAAAAAAGCAAAAAAAAAAAAAAAAGAAAAGCAAAGGAAATGTCTTTACTATCATATTTGTCAAGAGAGGGAAAAGATGAATTTGTATGCAGTCACATTGAATTAAGTATATGACATAAAATCTCATTGCATCATAATACAGAGGTATGTGTTATATTGAGCTATGTCTACAAGTTCATTGTTGGCTATAGAAAATTATAGAATTAATAATAAATGATGTCTCCATTGCCATCAGCTCCCTTTTACTTGCATTGTTTGTTTATTTTTATTTTTTCATAAATTGCGAATGTTTTGCAAACAACTGTTACAAATGAACATTTTGCTTGCATACTTGCCTGATTTCTTGGCCAATAATCTTGGCCAATAATCTGGTATAAATCCTCATAATATCTTTTAACTGCATTACTTTTTTTGAGGGGGTAAAAAACCTAGACCTAAGAAATATTTGCATTTCCACAACTTTGTAAGCTTTCTTTGGTTAAATTTCCTTCCTCCAGTCAGATGCATCAATGATAACAATGGCACCATAAAAAAAATTTAAATTCATTTTTCTTTACTAAAGACTTTGCAACATTATTTCTGTTTCAAATAAAGAAAATGATTTATTTTTATTTCGTTTATTTATATCCTATTCAAATAAATAAAGTATCCGAACATTGAAAATACTCTAAGCAAAATCACATGAAACTTTAGATTGTTTCATCTTTTATTTCGTAACGTGCATATACGTGTCAATAAAGATACACACACATGTGTGTACGTGTGTGTGTGTGTTTATATATATATATATATATATATATATATATATATATATATATATGTATGTATGTATGTATGTATATACAGTGCAAAAAAGAGATATATAGAAAGAAAGATGGAGAGAGAACGAGAGAGATAGATAATTATGACAGAATTTCGCCGCATTCAGCGACTCATTTACATTTAATACCTCTGAAACGATACTCATGACAGTGGGGACAGTCTGCGAATTTCGATATGACAAAACTTCTTCCACCAGCTGGATATAGAGAATCTGTTGCAGCAGCCAAACAAGCCTATAATTGTTATAGCAGGAACGACGATCAAATCTTACATGGGTAAAAAAAATAAAATAATTTGGTCTCATAATTATTAATTATCATGATATTGACATTGGGTATTTTTTTACAGGAGAGAAATACCTATCCACCTCTTCGGCGAGCAAATTTTACATCAACCTTGATATTCCAGAAACTGCCCAACTCAAAGAATAATGAGCATTGAAGCTTTTTCGACATATATATGCATACATATATATATTAAACACACACACACACACATACACACACACAAACGCAAACAAATATACACAGAGAGAAAATATGGATATACATGACAATTTTTTTTTAATTAAATGCCAAATATTTGGTCCATGCTGATCTTCAAAAAAATACATGTGTATATTTAAATGTCTATATACATGTATATATTGTTCAGATTTCAGAAGGAAACATCCACAATTGAGTTGGTGTGGAACCAAGGAATTTATGTGGGACATTTCGAAGCACACGATATGAAAATCGAGGACTTAAATTATTTGAATCCAAAGGAAGTCAAGGTATCAGTTACTGCCTTACTTTCATTGAGATACATTACTATGTATGAGTCGCCATCTTAGAAACATGGAGTGTTTTTTGGTTTTTGTCATCACCCAAGACTATAATAGAATTTCATTTAAATTTGATGATAAAAATGAGTTCATTTAAATGAAATAGGGGAATCAAATTTCCAGCCAGATTATTGATTGTAACTTTGAATTAATCATCATATACTACCATCGATTATGAACATTTCGCTACTGTTTAACTGAATGTCTCCGAGTTTGAACTGCTTCAGAAACATTCTACGTTCACATCAAAATTAAAAAAAGATTCAGTAAATCAAAACTCTGCCTATATGTTTTAGTGAAACATCGAGGGATATGAAAATAGTAGTTCAACGAATTTAGCTACTTAACTCATAACATAAATAGAATTTCTTGCATTAATGCAAGAAAAGAAAATTGGTTCGGATTGTCAAAATTGGATGACTGGATATAAAACATGGGATGCGTCGAGAATTCTCATTCAATTAAAACAAATTCAATTCGCTTTCACTATTATTATTATTATTATTATTATTATTATTATTATTATTATTATCAATTTAATTTTCTTTGTCCTTCACATAATATATTTGACAGGCACGCACACTCTCACACTTTCACTTTTTTGGGGTATGGGTTTCTTATTATTACACAATTGTGCAATTAATAACATTGGCAATTTACTATGTAACATACATAAATATATATGGAACTACAATATAAAAAGATAAATTTGCTTATCAATTTCGTTCGTGATCTGTGGCTGTGCAGGGCCAGAAGTTCAGAATCCATGCAAAAATCATCAACATCAATATGCGAAGAGGATGATATTACAAATCATGTTCGATCTGCACCTGTAGAGTGGACGAAGAAAAGACAATTTCGTCTCTGCTCGCCATGGTTTGACAATGCCGAAGCTGATGTAAGTTTCATAAATAATTTACTTACATTTGATCTTACTATTGTTTGATTATGAATCACAGAAATTTGAAATCACTGAACTTGTAAGCTGGTATCCAGATAGTTTCTCTGCAAGTGCACCAAATATAATTGCCTCCACTTTTCCAGTTTCATCTTGAAGAGTCAAATTTAGTCGCATACTATTGATGGTATAATGTAATTGATGATAAGAAATATGTGAGCAGAAAAATTAATGTGGACTATGAGATGTATTTTTTTCTGATAATAAATTTGTAATATGAAATGGGTTGTAGATTTAGGTATCTATATATCAAATGGACACAGCATTGAAGCTAAAAGAGTAAAATATTGATGCGTAATTAATCTTCGGTTCAAATTCGGGAAAAAAAAGGAAGTACTCTAGTATGGTAATATTTTAGAATTTTTTCTTTTGTTTCTAGCAGAGGTAGCCTAACTATGATAAATGAATAGTGTAATTAATATTAGAATTGAGAAATAATTTCATCATTGTGAAGAACAGTGAAATCGCAAGCAATCATCGTTTTTGTGTATGTAGACATATGAATGTCTTCAATCTTACTTGCACTAGTGGAAAAAAGTTGATTGGTGGCGCTTTATAAGTGGCGGTTCAAAGAGGAACCGCTGCAAAAAGTAAAAAGGCAGCGCTTATTAGCAAAGAACCGCTGCTCATAAATATAAAAATATTTAAATTTTCGTCCGGGTGGCGGTTATTGAATACAAACCACCACCAATAATAGTATAGGAAGCGGTCCCCTTAAGAAGCGCTGCCAATAAGTAAAACCGGGCAGCGCTTCTTTGAATAAGTGCTGCCAATAAATAAACCGGGATCTTTGACAAAATTACCCTAAAAATCCAACCCGTCTCGCTCCATCCCTCTCCACCCTCACCACCTCCCTCGCCTTCCTCAACTGCCTCATCTCCCCCATCCGCCTTCTCGCCGAGCTTGCCGCCAACCTCCACTCCACCTGCCTAGACACTCTCTGGCGTTTGGCTCAGTTGCCTCCAGAACATCATCGACCTCACCGTGTCACGTGTGGGCGCCCCTAATCCTCGGCGACATGAGATTCCTACGCGTCATCACGCTCTCCCAGACCAATCTCTTCGGCAATCTGCCCAAACACTGCCACCCGAATCTCACCTTCGTCGATTTATATGGAAATCATCTCATAGGTAAAATCTCCATCTCATGAATTCATCTTGAAAGTCTCGTGCACTTGAATCTCTCATCAAATTCCTCTTAACGAAAAGATCTCAGCCACGTTAGGAATTTGGGGGATTTATTTTTATTGTACAGATGTGGTGAGTCGTTTCCTATCTCGGCTGAAGTTCTTGATTCTAGTTTCTGTTTACTTATTGGGAAAGCTAAGGTATACCATCATAGCATATAGTGCTTCCTCTTTGCTTATTAAATATTAATTAATTAAACCCAATAATATATTCCACAGATAGCACGTGAAGGAAAGGATGTAACAATCAATAGTTTCTCGAAGATGGTTGGCTATTCTCTTCAGGTCTGTCATTTATTTGTTATTCTCTTTGACGAAACCCCTAGATAGTATTATGCGAAGGCCTCTGAAGATTAATTATTAGCTTGGGACAATAGTTATGATTTTCTAGATTACTAACTATTATAAATTTATGCATCAAAGTTTCAGATTGTCATTTTTAAAATGCATATTAGAAGAATCTAACACTTGTAAATTCCTAAAGAGAATTAAACCTTTTTTTTCTACTTCTTTATTTCAAAATTTAATCTCGAGATTTCGTGAGAGTTGGAATTTTAGTTGTATCTGAATATGTCTTTAGATCTGTTTGTTTTGGCACGAATTATGTTTGTGATATTCATTTTTTGTATCTTTGTTATATTTTGTTGTCAGTTGCTGGGTACGCTCGTTCGCTCGTTCGCAGGGAAAAACATGGGTGACTTTTGGCCCGACTGGTCTGGTTTGTTTCCGGACTCTGCAAGGGCACACGGGCAAGGTACACATTTTGTTTTTCAAAATTCTTCAATACAACTATTTTTATATCTTCATATATACTGTATATGCTTTGATGCGTATCTGTTTGTGTGTCAATGTTCAATTATTGTATTCTTTCCGGTTTCATGTTTTCGAGTCAGCAGTTTATTTTTCAATACAGGATTGCTTCGATTATTATAGGGATTATGGCAGAATTAATGGTCAGTGGAATTTGCATTTAATCAATTTTGACAATTCTGATGCCTTCAGAAAGTTTAAGGATGAAGATATTGAAAATATGGATGATGTGGAAAGCTATGGGCATAAAGAGGAGAAAAGAAGGGAAAAGGACAAAGATAGGAAAAAATAGGAGGCAGCGCCAGAGCTCAATTGATGATACGAGTTCTGATAGAGATGACAAAGAGGAGTCGAAAAAGTCACGACGACATGGCAGTGACCGTAAAAAGTCGAGAAAGGTAACACTTTGGATCACTGACTAAGTTATCATTCTCTTTAGGGATAATTACAAATTTAACCTTTAAGGTTTGGCCTAATTACAAGAAAACCCAATTATCATTCAAAATTAAAAATTTCCCTCAATTGAGGGTGCAATTTTGTAAATAGAGACGAATAATAATAGCTGGTGTATTTATTTTTAATAATTAGACCGAACCTCAAGAGTATATTTGTAAAAAACCAAACAAATATTTATAGCTGGTATTTTATTTTATTCTACTTTGGGATGATTACAAAAAGTACCCTCGAGGTTTCACCTAATAATTACAAAACACCTCATTATCTTTCAAGTTACAAAAAATACCCGAGGTTTGATTCAATAGTAAAGTTAAGGGGCTAACTGTAATTTTTATAAACTTGAAGGAGGATTTTGAAATGGTTTTTGCATATGAAGGGGCAAATGTTAGGCAAAATAATATGTCTGGGTATTTTTGATTTTGAAAGTCAGCTTCCTTTTTTTTTGGATTCATCCTCATGGGTACTTTTTCTAATCGACCCTTTTATTTTTAATAATTTGGCTGAACCTCAAGGGTATTTATTTGTTTGTAAATAACTCATCTTTTCGGTGAAGTTTATCATCAATAATCTGACAATTGTATGATGTTTTCTTGTAGCATGCATGTTCACTTGAATCAGACGGTGAAAGTAAGCATAAAAGACACAAAAGAGACCACCGCGATGGATCTCGACGAAGTGGTGGCCACGAGGAGCTTGAAGATGGTGAACTCGGTGAGTATGGGGAGATCCAATTGTTATTGTGATGTTTTTTTTTCTCATCTTCAGCTAGTAACCTTTAGCTAGTAACCTTCACTACATAAGTATATTATGGCATTTTCTTAATGTTGCTGTTTCTGGATATGCGCTACACCTGAAAAATGTTATGTATGTTTCAAGATATGTAGGTTGCCTTGGAGTAGAGTTTTCCCATCTCTGATCACAAATTACTTTTGTTAGCTCATACTATCTGAGGTGAATGCATTATGATATATCCCATTGTCAATATTTTTTCCTTTTAATAATGGGTGGTAATTTTGTGGAATTGAAGGTAGTATCTCAATGTATGATAATTTGTGAAATCAGTTATTTTCTATTCACCTTAGTGAAATTATGTTTGGGCAATAGAGTACGTATATATTATCTAAAGATAGCTTTCACTAAATTCCGTACAGATTATTAGATGAGAGTTGAAGTAAAATTTTGTATATCTTTGTGGGCATCTCATTAGACAAAGACAATAGGGGTACTTCTAAAAATAATGTTGTTTGTGCTGTTCCGCTAGTTGTTGGCCGTTTGAAGTTTGTCCTAGCAAGCTGTCTGGGCTATTGAGTCGAATTATCCGAACGAATGAACTGATCTATATTTTAATCTCCATCTATGTTTAACAGGGTATATTTAGTAGGAATGATTGTTATAAAGACTCCTTCTACGGCCCAGAGATCACTACAAAAAATCCGGCATTACTGGCGGATTTCCTGTCAGCCAAAAAGCTGTCAGGAATGCTGGCGGATTTCCTGGCGGTCATGGCCGCCAGCATAAGGACCCGTCAGCATGCCGTCAGGGTTGAGGCGGGAACTTATCCCGCGTAACCATCCTGACGGGATGAATTTATTATTTAAAAAAAAAACAAAAGAAAAATATGCTGACGGCCATGACCGTCGGCATGATATTTAAAAAATAAATATAATAAAACAATATATGCTGACAGGTATGACCGTCAGCGTTTAATCCTGACGGGCATGCCCGTCAGGATATGACCTAAAAAAAAGGGGCCTCCCCCTCCCCCCTCACTTTCTCTCTCTTTTTTTCTCCTTCTCTACCCGCCGTGTCGCCACCGCCGCCCTTCCACTCGCCGCTGCCGCTCCGCCCGCCGCCGCCATTTCATTCCGAAGCCCAGCCGCCCGCCGCTCGCAGCTCAGCCGCCTAGCTGGTCTCGCCGCCCGCAGCCCAGCCCAGCTCAGCCGCCCGCCGCTCGCAGCCGCCTGTCGCTGTCCAGCCCGCCCACAGCCGTCGCCTCCAGCCCAGCCGGTCTCGCCGCCCGCAGCCCAGCCCACGTCGCAGCCGCCGCTTGCAGCCGCGCGCTCACCGCCGTCCAGCCGCCCGCACACCCGTTTTCAGTGTAAGTTTTTAGTTTGTTTTTCAGTTTTTTTTTATTTTTTATATTATTTATATGTATTAGTTTCATTTTTACTTTGTAATTATAGATCAATATAGGGTTAATTTTAGAAATAATTTTAGGGTTAATTTTATAATTAGGGTTAACTTAATTTTAGGGTTAATTTAATTAGGGTCAATTTTAGGGTTAATTTATAATTAGGGTTAATTTTAGGGTTAATATAATTAGGGTCAATTTAGGAATAAAAAAGTAATTAAGGGTAGATTTAGGAATAATTAAACAATTATGGTTTAATTTAGGAATAATTAATTAATTAGGGGTCAATTTAGTAATTATTACATAATTAGGGTTCAATTTAAGAAAAATCAATGAATTAGGGGTCAATTTAGTTATTATTATATAATTAGGGGCCATTTTAAGAATAATCAATTAATATGGGCCAATTTAGCAATAATTATACAATTAGGACTAATTTAGTAATAATTAGATAATTAGGGGTCAATTTAGTAATTATTACATAATTAGGGTTCAAATTAGGAATAGCCAATTAATTAGGGGTCAATTTAGTAATTATTACATAATTAGGGTTCAAATTAGGACTAATCAATTAACTAGGGGTCAATTTAGTAATTATTACATAATTAGGGTTCAATTTAAGAATAATCAATTAATTAGGGGTCAATTTAGCGATAATTACACAATTAGGGCCAATTTAGTAATAATTAGATAATTAGGGGTCAATTTAGTAATTATTACATAATTAGGGTTCAAATTAGGAATAATCAATTAATTAGGGGTCAATTTAGTAATTATTACATAATTATGATCCAATTTAGGAATAATAAATTAATAGGGCCAATTTAGCGATAATTACATAATTAGGGTCAATTTAGTAATAATTAGATAATTAGGGGTCAATTTAGTAATTATTACATAATTAGGGTTCAAATTAGGAATAATCAATTAATTAGGGGTCAATTTAGTAATTATTACATAATTAGGATCCAATTTAAGAATAATCAATTAATAGGGGCCAATTAATGTTCAATTTAGTAATTATTACATAATTAGGGTTCAAATTAGGAATAATCAATTAATTAGGGGTCAGTTTAGTAATTATTACATAATTATGGTTCAATTTAAGAATAATCAATTAACTAGGGGTCAATTTAGTAATTATTATATAATTAGGGGCTATTTTAAGAATAATCAATTAATAGGGGGCCAATTTAGCAATAATTATTCAATTAGGGCCAATTTAGTAATAATTAGATAATTAGGGGTCAATTTAGCAATTATTACATAATTAGAGTTCAATTTAGTAATAATTAAGTTTGTGTAGATTCTGGAGTACACTTGTCGATAGAGAGCGCACACAACACCCGTACACTTGTCGCAGCTGAAACTCGAAACGTAAGATTAGGTTTATGTACAGACGGATTTCAACCTTTTGGAAGTTTCGGAAAACAATACTCTTCATGGCCGGTGATTGTCACACCATACAATTTACCTCCCTGGATGTGCATGAAAGAGCAGTATATGTTTCTCAGCGTTCTCATCCCGGGGCCACAAAACCCCAAAGATAAGTTAGACGTTTTTCTGCAATCATTGATGGAGGAGATCAAGCAGTTGTGGTCCGACGGTGCTGTCTCGTACGATGTATCTAAAAAACAGAACTTTCAGATGCGAGCGGCCCTTATGTGGACCATAAGCGACTTTCCTGCATACTCGATGTTGTCTGGTTGGAGCACGTCCGGTCGAATGGCTTGTCCGTATTGCATGGAGCGTTCAGACGCGTTTACCCTGAAAAAGAGCATGAAACAATCATGGTTTGATAACCATCGTAAGTTTCTAGAATGTGATCATCGACTTCGTAAAGATAAAAAAATATTTTAGGAAAAATAGAAAGGTTGAAGCGCTGCCGCCGCACGTGCGTTCTGGAACAGAGATTTTGGCCGAAATTGAACGGCTAGGACTTCTGAAGGTAACCGATGAAAATGCAGAACATGTGAACGGACTAATAGCGAGAAGTAGTGGATGGAAAAAAAGAAGTATTTTTTGGGATTTGCCTTACTGGAGCACTAACTTGATTCGTTATAATCTAGACGTTATGCACATTGAGAAGAATGTTTTTGATAATGTGTTTAACACGGTGATGAATGTCAAAGGGAAGACAAAAGACACAGTAAAATCAAGAGATGAATTAGCAGAATACTGTCACCGTCCCGAGCTTCATGCAGACGCATCAGGAAAGTATCCCAAAGCGTCGTACACGCTCGATAAGCCGTCGAAAGTTGCATTGTGTGAATGGATAAAGGCTATCAAATTTCATGATGGGTACGCATCAAATCTAGGTCGCTGTGTTGATATGAAAGGGTTGAGATTATACGGGATGAAAACCCATGACTGTCACGTGTTTATGCAGCGGTTGATCCCAATTGCATTTCGAGAACTGCTTCCTCATCCAGTGTGGAAGGCACTAACAGAGTTAGGTTTATTTTTCAGAGATCTGAGTGCGAGAGTTATAGGAACTGCTGATATGAGTCGTTTAGAGCGTGACATTCCCCTAATACTCTGTCAACTTGAGATGATATTTCCACCTAATTTTTTCGATTCAATGGAATATTTGCCCGTCCACTTACCATACGAAGCGAGAATTGCTGGTCCAGTGCAATACAGGTGGATGTATCCTTTTGAGAGGTATCTTCGCAAGTTGAAAAACAATGTAAGGAATAAAGCGTGTGTTGAAGGATAAATAGCAAATGCATATCTGGTTGAGGAGGCGTCGAATTTTGTTTCGTATTACTTCGATGATAATGTCTCCACAAAAAGGACAAACTTACATCGTAATGAAGAAACTTGTAATGATGAAGACGACACTCCAAATGTTCTATCTGTTTTCAAAAATACTGGTGAAGCTTTCTCGTCCGCAGGGAAGAGATTCTTGTCGGATGAAGAATTGGCCGAGGCCCGAAGATATGTTTTACTAAATTGTTCTGAACTCCAACAATTTATCAGGTTAGCTAATCAAATTCGTTGTAACCCAAATTATCGAAATCTACTAAMTAGATATTATAAWAAATRTTCATTTTAATATAAAATTGCAGTTTGTTCGAAGATGGTATTAAACGTCACCAACCGAACATTACAGATGAGGCACTGTCTCGAAAAGTAGACGCTGAATTTCCTGTTTGYTTTGAGAMCTACGTGAMTCTTAATTATCTGTAAAATTAAMTGGCAATCAAWATATATTATAACTTCGTAAACATAAAATTATTGTAGGCACGAGATCCTTTGAACAATGTAAATGACGATTATATGAGGTCAATTGCGTATGGTCCATCACGTGTTGTGAACACTTTCAACGGTTGTAAGATTAATGGATTTAGATTTCACAGCATTTCGTATGGGTCTGAGCGATCAACATCGAGCGCAGGAGTTTGTATAAGAGGAACAAATTATGGGCCAGATTACATGGATTATTACGGTCGTCTTCTAGAGGTGGTTCAATTGGAGTATCACGGGCTTCAAACTTCCGGAAAGGACGCTCTTGTTCAAATGTGAGTGGTTTGATCCAACTCCAGCCGGAACGAAAATCCACCCTCAATATAAGCTCGTTGACGTCAATCATAAACGTAAATTCAATCGATACGAGCCATTTGTACTCGCATCCCAAGCGACTCAAGTGCACTACAGTTCGTATCCGAGTTTGAAGCGAGACAAACTAGATTGGTGGGCAACTTGTCAAATCAAAGCTCGGTCGACAGTGGATTATATCGAGCCTCGCGTGCCTGAACAACAGTCTTTCCAAGAAGATGTTGTCGAAACATTTCCTGCAATACAATTAGAGGATGTTGACTTCCAATTAAACGACCCTCTCAATCACGAACACGACGAGTCGGTCAATGATGATTCAGAAGAGTCAGAAAGCGATGGACTACATTTAACTGAAGAAGACGAAGGAAGCTACGAAGATGAGTCTGAAAGTTAGGGATGAGGTTTGAAAATTTTATGGGTGTTAACGATAATCTGAACAAATTATAACGACACACACACACACACACACACACACACACACAATAATATATATATATATATATATATATATTATATACCTATGTAAAGAAAATATTATTAATAAAACTATGTTGTATGATAGATGCCTGGTAGAGGTCCCCATCATCGTCGGATTTCTCTCGGCTCATCGTCTTCGGGACACATGAGGATGATGCCACC
>BMAC01000043.1:941014-955148 GCA_014905375.1 Phtheirospermum japonicum
GGTGGCATCATCCTCATGGTGTCCCGAAGACGATGAGCCGAGAGAAACCCGACGATGATGGGGACCTCTACCAGGCATCTATCATACAACATAGTTTTATTAATAATATTTTCTTTACATAGGATATAAATAATATATATATATATGTGTGTGTGTGTGTGTGTGTGTGTGTGTGTGTCGTTATAATTTGTTCAGATTATCGTTAACACCCATAAAATTTTCAAACCTCATCCCTAACTTTCAGACTCATCTTCGTAGCTTCCTTCGTCTTCTTCAGTTAAATGTAGTCCATCGCTTTCTGACTCTTCTGAATCATCATTGACCGACTCGTCGTGTTCGTGATTGATCCCAGTTGAGGCTCCAACAGCAGATTGAAGAAGCTGTTGCTCGGGCCATGAGTCGTCGGCCTCCCCGTAGTCCAGATGGTGGAGATTTAGATGGATAGTTATATTTTTATACATCCGATTGATTAAACGATTTTTTGTTATTGAAATGATTTGTTTTCATTTTTTTATTAGTGGATTATTTATTTTGAATTATTYATTAATTAAATTTTATTTAATTATTTGTCTATTATTTTTAATTTGATTATTAATTAATTAAATTTTATTTAAAATTTGTTTATTATTAATTTTAATTTAATTAAAATTAATTACTGGTAAATCCTGGCGGTCAATTCCGCCAGTAATGCTGACGGGTTATCACCTGACAGTAATACTGGCGGGCATTTCCTGGCGACACAAGCAGTCAAGGAAACCGCCGGCATTCCTTTCGGGTTACAATTCCCGTCAGGATGCTACAATCCTGACCGCAAATATACTGGCGGCCATAATCCGTTAGGAGGCCGTCAGTATGTGATATACTGACGGAATCCTGACGGATTTGGCCGTCAGGATTGCCGGATTTTTTTGTAGTGGATGCCAACGAGTTCGAAAAAAAAGGATCAATGATGTTTTTGTTACAGTGTGTCGATTAACAGATCCAACTCTAGAATGTTTGTGTCTAGCTCCTGCGATTCAATTGCTCGTCTGTGGGACACTCGTGTTGCTAGTCGAGCTGTTTGTACTTTCCATGGTCATGATAGAGATGTTAATACTGTAAAGTTTTTCCCAGATGGGAATATGTTTGGTACAGGTTCGGATGATGGAACTTGCAGGTTATTTGACATTAGAACCGGGCACCAGCTACAAGAGTACAGTCAACGAAGCAATGATAATGAGGCCCGTCATGTGACTTCGATTGCATTTTCCATTTTGGGTCGGCTCCTCTTCGCGGGTTACACAAACGGAGATTGCTATGTATGGGACACTCTTTTGGCACAGGTATTTTTTCCCCTAGTCAACAAATTAATGGATTTTTTTTTTATTTTGATCGTGTTTCTTGAGTTTTTGATTCAATTGACGTTCCATCTTCTCTGTTAAGGTGGTTTTGAACTTGGGATCTCTTCAAAATTCTCATGATGATAGCATTAGCTGTCTTGGACTGTCTGCTGATGGCAGCACCTTGTGTACAGGAAGTTGGGACACAAACCTAAAGGTTAGTTTATTTTGTGATTAAAATTAAAAAAGTATGTATACTCTTGTGATTCAGTAAATTAAAAAGCCCACATATCTTTCAAATTGAATCCTTATTGAAGGTGCAGTTTTGAAATTGAAAATAGCCAAACAAACCTCATTTGGGTGTGTGATATTCTAAAGGAGTAATGTTTGTAATTTTAAAACTTGGAAGAGAACTGGATATTTTTGTATTTAGGGGTTACTCTTTGTTTTCATTATATATATTTTTACAATTTTAGCTCAAAAAAAGTAAAATTTGATAATCTTTCTCACACGCATTTTTCCGTGGCAGATTTGGGCTTTTGGCTGGTACAGAAAAGTGATATGAGTTGTGTACACCATGGATCAGGGTAATTCAGGACCACCTCTAAAACTTTCAATGTCCCTGTTGTATGTTGTGGTTTTATAATTGTGTTGCATTTCCTTTTTTAATCATTGTGATCTTTGGTAAGTTTTTTATTTTAGTGGCATTATCCGAATTTTATGTTTTCGTTACAAGTATTAAGTAAGTCCAGTCATTGATATCTTGGACCTTTGTATATTTCGATTCGAGAAAAATTTCTTTATCGAAGCGTGCTACGCAGATACTGTATCTGAACTATACAGAAATCTCATATTTACTCGTGTTGTAATGAAAGTTCCAATATGAAAATTTTATGTCAATTTCTTTAAATGTGTAGCCTATGAGAATCCTAAACCCCTACATTACTAGAGCCAATACTCTTACAAAAATGTAATTGTGTATAGGGATGAGGATTGGTAAAATAGAATGGATATAATTCTTTTTTTAATTATTATTTAGGAATTTAGATGGGTTATATTCAAGCCGATGTTAATGTTGTTTATGTAAACAACATCGGTTTTTTAAGAAATTGATGTTATTTCTTAGTATTATTGGCAACGCTTCTATCTAAGAAGCGCTGCCCGATTTCTATTTTTGGCAGCGGTTCTTAGCTAAGAACCGATGCCAATAATAGTTTTGGCAGCGCTTCCTAGATAAGAACCGCTGCCCGGTTTCTGTTTTTGGCAGCACTTCTTATCTAAAAAATGCTATTAGCAGCGGTTCTTAGAGAAGAACCGCCACCCGATTCCAATTTTAAGCTGCGGTTTTGAACCGCCTCCCAGGTTTTTTTACTTTAAGCGTTGCTAGTATTAGAGGCGGTTCATAACCGCCTCTAAAAGCTATTTTGAACCGCCTCTAATTGCCTTTTTTGCACTAGTATGATCAACTGCCTGAGGAATTAAAGGCAATTATCAACGAAGAGTATATTTTCACCGTGGGTTTAACCGACCAGGCATGTGATCAGCTCCTGCTAAAATACAAAGTGTTTAACTTCTTATTGAAAAATACAGCTCTAGCCGACGACAAAACAGTTAAGGGAAAGGATCAAATTGGCTCGATATGCGAAAGTGAAGAGACTGGAGATGATGCAATACTCACATCACTCTCTACAACATCTTATGAAGTCCCAACAGATCTTTTCCCAAAAGAATCGCCTGCAAAGAAAATGAAGACCAGGTGAATAATTCAATATAACGTGAATTAATTTTATCTTCTTGCATGTCATCCAGAAAATAATTTTATTGGGGTTCACATATTTTGCAATGCAGTGTCGCAAGGAAGATACTCGGTGATTAAGTTCAGGCCGATTACTCTCAACTTTTCAGACCAATGTACTACTCTACTACTATCTTGGGCAATCTATAATGTTGTTCATATTTTTGTCTTCCTACGATCCACAACGAAGGCAATTGATTTTGGAAAATACTATGTAAATATAATAACTATTGTATTGTCTTCGAAATGGTTCGATAATGGCCATAGAATTATTATCCTTCTTATTAGTCTATAAATGTTTAGGTTCTCTTAATATTTTCGTCGTTCGACAATATTGTACATAAATATTTGGGTCTTCCTACGATCCATAACAAACACAATCTATTTTGGAAAATATTATGTAAATATAATACCTATTGTATTGTCTTTGAGATGGTTTGATTATGCCCATGGAGTTATTGTCCTCAATCAATGCCTATAGATGTTTAGTTTCGATATAGTTATTGCTCAATTACTATTACCGCAACATTTCGATCGTACAATCACAAATCTTCTAACGCCCGCAGCGAAGTGCGAGTCGTTTTCTAGTTGGGTATAAATATTCTTAATTGTTATCTATGAGCTGTTCGATACACCCTTGCATTTTTATTTATTTTTATTTCTTTTATTACAAATTGTTTGTGAGTAAATTAAATTGTTGAAGTTTTAGTTTCAAGTTATGAATTTAAAAGGGAGTTATCTTGAAAACTACTGAATGTATATTACGATTAATTTATAGTGTTTGATGATAAACTTATTTTTGTTTGTTTGTTTTTTATTGAGAATCCCCGTTATATATGTTCGAAATTTTTTCAAGTTTCATTTTCATCTATTCCTTATTACATTGGTTATACTAGAATCTTGTATTCAATTATGACTATTCCTTTGAGTTTAAGATTGTCACATAATTTTTTGTTAATTGATGAAAATAGCATTTTAAGGATAGTTGACTAATTTTCTAATTCTAGAAAATATATGTTTGGTTGAAATTGCCCTTATTTTGGGTTGTTTCTGTCACGCCCCAATTTCGATAAAACAAATATATAGTTTGTATTTTGAAATAAATAAAGTAGATTGGGCGAGACGAAATGTCAAATTGCAAAATTAAAATAAAATAGAGGATTTTATTAAAAGTTTGAGTTACGCAGCGAAAATAGTAATAAGGCAATAATACAAATTCTGTCTTTTTTAAATGATAGTTTAAAGTAGAATCGTATCGAGTTTAAATCGCTTTATAACGAAATATAATATAATAGGGAATTTACTCTTCAAAATAGTTTTAAAGAAAAACACCTCGAAAATCATAACTTCTAAACCCCCTTTTTAAAAAGAAACTTTTAGGCCTCATTTCAAAAAACAAATAAATAAACCGTAAGTAGGATTTAAATAGAAATACCCAAAGTATAAACTCATATCCTTTGAAAGTAAAAGTAAGGATATCAATATTTATAAATTTTCGCCCACGCTTTCGTTGCGCACTCTGATATATAACCCTTTGAAACAAAATGTAGGCAACTGATAAATAGAATTTTGTATAATTCAAACCAACATGTTGAACTAGAAGTCAAATCGACATAGATTTAAAACTATTGAAATTCTACTTAGTGAATCATCCACCACCAACGTCACTCGTCGCTCGGTCTCCTCAACCTGAAATTTGTTTAGGGTGAGATTTCCACTAGCTCAGTAGTTACACCGACATACCTCACGTAAATCATAAATCTCAAAAATAGCACATTGAATCATATAATTCATAGAATAGCAATTTGGAAAATAAACATAGACATAGACTGCAGCTAGAACGCGATAACAACTTGTAACGGCTACCGGTTCTAATTCATGGGTTTTAGAAGGACGTCAACATTGACTGCGCAGCTATGGTGGTTTTAGAAGTTACTTTGACTGCAGCTAAAACGCGATAACAACTTGTAACGGTTACCAGTTTTAATTCATGGTTTTAGAAGAACGTCGACCTTGACTACGCAGCTAGAACGCGATGACAACTTGTAACGGTCACCGGTTCTAATTTCATTGTGGTTTTAGAAGTTACTTTGACTGCAGCTAAAACGCGATAAAAACTTGTAATGGTTACCGGTTTTAATTCGTGGATAGCACATTGGGAATGACCATTGGCTATATAAGTCGATTTTTGGAAATAAGTCGTACTCGAGAATACATGATACACATTGCACGAAATTGAGAAATAAAACTTAGCACAAGATAAGTCGGGGGTCCCTACCTCGAAATAGATTGTGAAAAAGTCGAGTTAATGCACGTGGTTGATTCCTATGTCCCGAGTTCCTCGTCACCTAATCATTTGAAAAAAATATACTTAATTAGTATATATATATATATATATATATATATATATATATATATATATATATATATATATATATAATTGAATAGTTTTTAAAATATTAATATATATATATATATTTATATAATTAAATAATTTTTAAATATTAATATATAATATATTTAGTTATATAATTAAATAGTTTTTAAATATTAATATATAATATATTTATTTATTTATTTAAAATACAAAATATAATATTAAAACAAATAATAATGGACTCAATTGAAACTTAATAAATTTTATTGGGCTTGGATCGAAGTTTTGAAAAGCTGGAGGGTCGAAGATTTAGGTTTTGGATCAATTGGGGGTTCAATTGGGGTTTCGGGTAATTTAAGGACTCAATCGAATAAATTCAGAAACTTTGGGGTCAAATTGAAGTTTTCTAGTGAACTTGGGGGTTCAAAAGAAAGATGGGAAAAGCTGGGGTCAATGTATAATTCTGAAAAGGTTGGAGTATTAAAAGGCCACACCCATCCCCTATAACCCTTCAAACCCTTCTGCCCCTTTTCCTTCCTCTCCTTTCTTCTACGATTCAGAAAATCGGCCATAACAATTTTTGAAATCGGCGAGCGGCGCCAGCGGCTTTCCACCGTCTTCGACGAGCATGGCGAAACCCTGAGGTTCGGGCTGCCAAATCCCTCTCCATCTCTCCCAAAATTCGACGGTGGCCCGGGATGGAAATGGCAGCACAAATCGGCAAGATTGGGCGGCGAGGTGTGCAGCAACCGGCGAGGCGGCGCTCAGGCGTCGCCGTCTCTCTCTCTCTGTGGGCTCGGGCGATATTTCCTTCTCCGTATTCTCTCTTTCTTCTCCGTCTAGAACTCGGCCGGCCAGTGGACTCCCCCTTCGGTCGCCGGCGAACAGCGCTCAGCGACGGCAATTGGGCGGCGACTCGGCGATGGGCTGGAAAACGGGTTATGGTTGGTTGGGTTCCAGGTTTGAAACGGTCGTGGCGGTGGTTGTGGTTGGAATGTGGCTGCGGGTCGGTCTTTGGATTTCGGGTCTTGGCGGTTTGGGTTGGCGACGGTGGTGGAGGTTTTGGTTTGGTCGGTGGTGGTAATGGTATTGGCCGGGAACGATTGGCAGTGGACGAAAGGTTGTAAGGTTGGAAAAATGGCAGCCGTGAAGGGATATGTGGATGTTCTTGAGAAAAATAAAGACAAAGAATTATCCTCACCTTGTTTCTTGCGGCCGTAAGGTAGGAATTGAAGATAAAATTTGGAAGTTGCAGCCGTATGTAGGATGGTGGTTTTTCGAGCAGGCTGGCGACGGTGGCTGTGGGTTTTTTGGTTGTTTTGGTTGGTTTTGGTTTGGAAAGTTGTAGATTAGAGAATAAAATCCTTTACCTGCTTGTTTTTGAGTTTTTGTTTCCTTCAAGCTTGTCGCTATTTGCTTGCTTGCAGAAAAGAATGAATAAAAGTTGGTAAGCTGTGATAGTTGTTTGTGAAGGAAGTAGAGCTGTGGCCGAAAAGTAGGAATATGGGGATTGGGTGGTGCTTTGGGTTTTCCTTTATATACCCTTATTTTTTTAAGGTTTAGGGTTAGGTTTTGATGGGCTTGGGCCTTGTTGTTGGGCTTTGTTTGAAATCCGTAAAATGAAACGATCCAAAAGACTACCCAATAGTTAAATCGAATAATCTTGTAAACGACTTAATAGTAATTTTAAATAAATAATTGAATAATTAAAATACTAAATAATTATAATAATTTCTTAAAAGTCGAGAATTATAATTTAAGTGAATAAATAAACAAATTTTTAAATAATTAGAATAGTTTTCTTAAAAGTTTTTAATATAATTTTATTTAAAACGAACTATAAATTCGTTTAAATAGAATTTTTAGATTAATTAAAACTAAAATAGGAATTCGTTTGTGGTGACGAGCTTGGGACTAAGATCATATTTCTAATGCACAATAATAAATAAAAATAAAAATATAGAAATATGAAATTGGTGCATGGGCGTTACAGTTTCTATATTTGAAATTGGTGGGCTTATTGATGTCAAGTTAGATAAGAACAAGTTTTGATTGAATTAATTTAAGGTTGATCTTATAATATTTTTAAACTGAATTCTTAATTTATATAGTTTATTTCACAATTCATTTAGTCTGACTAAGACTGCAATGTAATTTAAGAAATTTCTCAATTAACATCATTTAACATTCATCTCATAACCAAACAAAAATAAAAATGAAAAATACCTATCAAAATTTTAAGAACATATAAGAAATCATGATTTAGTATAATTAAGGCCTTATATATTGTTGGCAATATAAGTGTTTATTAATGAAATTAAGCTTTTGACTTAATTTGGTATGTATCAGATTGACTTAATTTGATGTTAAGTTCAATAAGAGAATAAAATTAGATTATGTTATATGTAAGTATAATCTTGTGGTATTTTAAAATTGAATTGTTAATTTAGGGAGTAGATTGACATCAATTCTTCAATATAATAAATTTTCAATTAATATTAATTTTATAATCAAACGAGAAAAAAAAAATACCTCTCACATATTTAAGAAAATGTAATAAATTTATGAACATGTAAGAAATCATAATTTCAAATAATTAAGGTCTTATATAATTCCGCAAAAAAAAAATATTTGTTAATGAAATCAACCATTTTGACTTAATTTGATGTATATCAGTACAAGGGAATAAGTTTGATTGAATTAATTTAAGGATTGATCTTTAGCTATTTTTAAATTTAATTGTTGAATTAGTCCAAATAGAAATATAAGAAAATTTTCAGTTACCATTAATTTTATAACAAAAAAAATGAAAAATACCTCTCTGTTCCGACCAAAAAATATGGACAGCTCCGGAAACACGCCTGGAACTGCGAGGATTTTCCGAAACTGCACTGCAAACACGGGTTAGAAAGGACCACCGGTGGTTTTCCGGTGGAAACCTCTCCGATGCTTAAGTCAGTCAAACGTTTGAGGTGTATTTTAGAAAATAAGAAGGAATGCTTAGGAAGACATACCTTTCTCAGCCTCAAGGCTGGGATATTTATAGCTTTCTCCCAGTGGGGACCCCAGCCGGGGTCTCAGGAGCACATGGCGAGAATCAGGGGTTGTTGCGCAACCGATTCTGACAAGTGGTCCCACTTGTTCCCTTAACGGGTGTCAGAGAATCATGTCTGTCTTGATCCGATTTTCCTTTCCCACTCAGGATCATGATACCAGAACTAGCCAATTCCCTCGTCAATTCCGCCAGCTCTGGCTCTCAGAAGACTCAACTAGGTCTTTCACGCGAAGCCAAGCTGTTTTGGCCTCCTTTTGCTTAATCCAAGTCAGACAAATTACCTCTGGCTCATTCCGAGCTGCTTCCAAGAGGACGTCTCTTCTGGATCCTGGGCCGGCAGCACCGCCCCTTGTGAATTCCTCTCAGGGAGAAGGCCCGCTTGGTTTTCCTGAACAGGGAAGCCTAATCCAGGTCTGGGTAGAGTCATCACTCATTCAAACCTGGCCCCAAGACAGGTCTACCCACACCAGTTCAGGCCTATTCTTACCCCATCAACTCCCCCCCCCCCCGAAGTAGTGCGGGTAGAGCTGTAAAGGCATTTATTTGCATCTTTATGTGGGTCGGTCCCACTTTCTTTAGTGCTTCTCGTACCGGTACGAATCCCGAGATATCCGCCTGTCGAACAGACCTAATTATTGGCATTAGTGGCGCCGTCTCACCTTCTTTAAAACGGTCCTCATTCCCACGTCTCTGAAAAGTGGGTGGTGTGATTTGACTTAGTACGCTTGAAATTCTAGCTCAGCACATAGATTGCCGTGTGCATTAAATGCGGGGATCCCATCAAATCTCGTTCCCTCGATTTCCATTTTTCAAAATTATCAACTTCCCTTTTGTCCCTACAAATTCCCTTTCTCAACTTTGCTTTTCAAATTCCGTCTCTCGCAACCTCTTAAGTTCTCCTTTTTTCTCTCTGATAATTCCGGTAACTCCAGCAATCTCCGTCCATTCTCACTCCGTTTCTCCGGTAACCAAATAACCAGGTACTCCTTATCCCTTTTTATATACCTTCTTTTCCTTAATTATGTCGGCTTCATCCTCCGAGTCAGGTTCCGGTGAAGGGAGTTCATCTACCTCACCGGAAAATTCTACGTCCTCTGTAGATATTTCTCCGGCGGAGTCGCCTCCAGCAGCTCCGATAAAAAGGCCTCCAGCAATTCTTGCTCCTCCCCTTTCGGATAATATAGTTTCCATAGTTAGTAATAGGACCCTTAGGGAAATCCGTTCTAAATTCTTGATTTCCGATGAGTTTACATTTACCAGTCCGGCGCCGAGTGAGAGGGCTTCCTCTCCCCCCGCCGGACATCTGACTTTTTATGTGGACCAGTTTCACGTCGGTTTAAGCCTGCCGGTCCACCTTTTCATAGTCGCCATATCCTGCTTGTACCAGATTCTGGTACAGTAATTTTTACCCAATGCCTTCCGTGTTATGGCTGGGTTCCATCAAGCGGCTCAGTACGCCAACATAGCGCCAACGGCTCAGCTCTTCCTTTCTTTGTTCCAGGCGAAGAGCACCTCCGGTTTTTTCTACCTCTCTAGGCGGGCTGATGTCCATTTCCTAACCGGCCTACCCACATCCCATAAGGCCTGGAAGAAGAAGTAATTCTTCGTCCAGGGCCCAGGGGGCTGGGACTTCCCTGCCGAGCCCATCAGCTCTCTACCTCCCCAGATGCGTTTGCCAAAAGGCCACCGATCCGCACATCTGGAAGGGATACTCACCACTCTTAATCAAAACCCCTTCAACCTGACCAAAACCCTCAAGCCAAAACATTTGAAATTTTTCAACACCCAGCAAGGGCACGGGCACGGGCCCCTTCCTCCCCACATCGGTATACTCTCCAGACAATTCATTACTTAAGATTGCTTGTGTCTTTTTTGTCACCTCTTACCTTTTCGCTCTTGATTGCAGTGACCATGTTGCAATCCCGCCTCGCTTCCAAGAAGATCAAGAAGGCAACGGGAGGAGGTGAGAAAAGCCCCTTGGGGGAATCATCCAAAGCTTCTCCCGCCACAGACGAAGTGGTGATTTTGGCCGCCACTGGAAGTCAGCCGCCAGGGCAAGAGCATGCGGCTCTTCTTACTGGCCTTCCTCTGAGGTCTGTGGATCTATCGAGGAAAGTCGCCCCAGAACAGGGACACGTGCTCTTACGGCTTCAGTCCCAGAGGACCCAGAAGAGGACAAGCAGCTGCAGAGGCGAAAGAGGAGAAGGGAGGGGGTTGTCGGGGCCGAAGATGTTCCTGAGGTGAATCCTCAGGTCCCGTCCTACCCGAACCAGACCTTTTTCAACAGGTCTGTGTTAAACTGCCCCGGCGAGGTAGCCAAATAGTATATGATGGGGCTAGCTCCCTCTGCCGACCGCCGCTTCATAGACAAACTGTCCGATCTGGAGCTGCTAGACTTTCTCTGTCAAGCGGAAGCACAGGTTAAATCCTCTTCCCATGCTCTTGCCTTTTGCTTTGTAGCGAACTTTCTACTTATATTTCTTTCCCCTTAGCCTTTTCTTCCTCAGTCGGTGGCGTATAAGGCTTCCCTCCTGGCCAGGGCCTGCGGCTCCTTACTTCAGGCGGATTTGAAGAAGGAGGTGGAGACCCTGAAGAGGTAGAAGCAAGAGCTGATGGCCTTGAACCACGGCTTCAACACGGATCTGGAGCTGGCGAGGGCCGAGCTGTCGGTTACTAAAGCAGCGTTGGCATCCCTGATGGGGTCTGATTCTAAGAAGCATGCTCGGATCATTCTTTTGGAGCAGGAGGTTAAGGAGAAAGCTGCATCAGCTCGGGCAGAGGGAAAAACCGAGGGCTTGGCGGAGGGTCTGACGGAGGGGGAGGTAAAGGGGAGGCTCGAATTTTTGAATTCCGAGGAGGGTCAGCGCTTGATACAGCTAACCCGGGCAACTACACATTGAGCCTTCCTAGGGTCAGTGGACCTTTATGAACTGTTGGTGCCAGAGGCAGAGGCTTTTTTCCTTCTGGGTGTGGACGCGCATGCTAAGTGGGTGTCTGAGAACCAAGGTCTCCCTTTCGACCGAGAAGCACCTATTACTGGAGCATTAGAGCCCACGTCTTTCACCCACGTCACTGAAGATGATTGTTTACATTTGATGGACGACGTGGCTTTTGCCGAGCATATTCGCCAGACCTTCTGCTCCTCCAGCTCATCCTCTTCTCCTCCCCCCGAACATAAGTTGGCGATGGTTGTGGCCAATTCTCCAACCTTCACCAACTTGGGCGATTTGCAGGAGTCAACTCAATTTGCAAAGGATTTTGCTGAGTCGTCCCAAGCTCCAGAGCAGGCATAATGAGGAGCTGAGGATGGAGCTCGTGTTGATGTGAAAGACCAATCTGCTTGCGCTTCCAAATCTACTATTGTTTTTTACCAGATCTGTATCTCGTTGGCCTGTGTGGCTTGATTTAACCTTGACAAACTCTTGTACTTAATGTACTGGGTTTAATAACTTCTTTTATGAATAAATATTTCCTTGTCTCGTAGCAACTGTTGGGTTTCTAGGGTTTCCTTAATTTTGGGAAACCCTAATACTGCATGTTCCTTAGCACGTGATCTCCCTTCTTTAAATTCTCGCCTGCATCTTCATAAATTCTTGTGCTTAAAAAATTTTCTGAACTTGTGCTTGAATATTCATAATATCTTAAACATCTGCCATGGCTTCTTCTCCAAGAAATTAAGACCGTCAAGAGGAAGAATATTGCCTTAGTCGTTGAGAAATTCAAGCTCTTCGACCAATTGGTTCTACTAAAAGAAAAGATCGGCTATCTCTATCGTTTACTGGATAGGAAGAGGGAAAAAAAACGCCACTACAAGAAGGAATGGTCTGAGCTTTGCCAGATCCACCGTCAGATGCAAGAGGAAAGGGCGGACCTGATCGAGTCCTTGAATCGTCTCACCGTTGCCGCCGACGAAGCTCATGCGCTTGCCGAGCGGTCTGACAGGTATCGCCGCCGCCTGCACGAGACTGAGCGTGAACTCTGGCGAGTTTGCTGTGTCTTGGCTTCAAACCGGGGGTCTTCTCCGTAATAATTTCTTTCATATCTGGAATTTCTGTAATCTAAAAATTGCCGGCCCTTTTGGGTGTGCATCATCTGTTTTTGTATTTTCCAGAATTTTTGACAAAATGGAAGTATTCTATCTTTTCTTTATTTTTTGTCGAATTGCTCTTGTGTTTTCTAGATTTCCACCTTTTGATCGCTTTCCATATTTGAGCGGCTATGTTTTTAGAGTCCATTCTGGAAGCCCCCAGTTTAAGATATTCAGAGTTCGCTTTTCCTGTACTGAACATCAAGATTAGGTAAAATAAATATCATCCCGGGATCTTATCTATAACCCCACTTGTCTTGAGCTGATAATCAGATCAGGATCAACCAAGGACATCCGTCTTTAGCCAATCCTGGCTGAAGCTGACGATCAGGTCAGGAAAATAGAGGTCATCCGTCCTTAGCCAATCCTAGCTTATACTGAAAATCAGGTCAGGAAAATTGAGGACATCCGTCCTTAGCCAATCCTGGCTTTAACTGACAATCAGGTCAGGAAAATTGAGGACATCCGTCCCTTAGCCAATCCTGGCTTTAACTAACAATCAGGTCAGGAAAATTGAGGACATCCGTCCTTAGCCAATCCTGGCTTTAACTGACAATCAGGTCAGGAAAATAGAGGACCTTCGTCCTTAGCCAATCTTGGCTTTAACTGACAATCAGGTCAGGAAAATTGAGGACATCCGTCCTTAGCCAATCCTGGCTTTAACTGACAATCAGGTCAGGTTATAAGCGAGAAATTACACGTTAATTGACGGTTTAATTCCGGTGATTTTATGTGCTTAATGTTATCATATATGCTTATTTCTCGCATAATTGTTATTATGAGCAATCAAGCACCAATCGTATATTTCTTTTCTATTTTGCAGTACTTGGTGCCATATTTATCAAAGGATGTCTCACAAGGAAGTGGAGAGACAAGGATTGACGAATCAACGAGAGAAAGATCAAGAATCAGGATGTTGCGTCGATGACGCATCGATGCCGAGGATGGCTCGCGACAGTCGATGCGATGTGCGGTGTTGCGCTGGCTGTGTGCGCGTCAGTCGACGCCATGTCGACGCTATGTCGACGGCACTCTCTGCCGCGTTGATTGGAAGAGCATCAGTCGACGCCCATGCAGGACGACGCGGGCGGGTGATTCGCGTCGACGCTGAGGGCTGGTTCGTTTCAGTCGACGCTCGGTCGATGCCGACTCGGCAGAATTATTTTAGGAAGAATCTTGGGCGGCAAGAAATAGGAATTCTATATAAACCCCGACCCTATTTCGTCCCAAAGACACAATATAACATATCCTAGGGTTCAAAGGAGGTCCAAAAAGGTTCCAATTCATTCCAAATCATCCGTACGCAAGAGAGCTTGAAGATTGACGTTCCAAGACGCAAGATTCAAGTTCAACACATCGTCTCTCCTATTAATTCAAGGATTATGTTTGTTTATCTGAACCTTTTCTTTTATTTTCTTAACTCTATGAGTGATTAAACTTATTATCTAGTTCTAGGGATATTGAAACCCTCGTGAAACTATGTTTAATTAATTTATGCAGT
>BMAC01000043.1:958966-979481 GCA_014905375.1 Phtheirospermum japonicum
CCCGGGATCCTTCTCTTTGGGTGGCAATGGTTTCTTAATTATATCACCAACGTCTCTTATCAAAGCCACATGTTGACTCGTAGCCAAACGCCTTTCCTTTGATGCTAGATCCTTGAAAAACTTCACAAACGCCGGCATTGTCTTTATCACCTCTATCAGGGGGAGGTTAATATTGACATTTTTCAATAAATTATATAGCTCCATGAATCTCTTATTCTCCTTGGCCGGACGTAGGCGACTTGGGAAGGGAACATGATCATAAACAGTCAACTTCTTGGGCGGCGAATTTAAGGAATCGATGGGGTCTTCAGTTGCTGTCGATTTCTTTTTCTTCACTGCTCCCGGAGGTTGGGTCTCGGTCTCTTTCTTGTCTCCCTCCTTTCCTAGCTCGATGCAGTTATCCACTTCTTTCCCGCTTCTCAGCACATGAATAGCCGAGGCTTGTTCCGTTTGGCTTGGAAGAGTATTCTTCTCCTTCTTCAATGATGCCATGTCAGTTTGCCAATTGTCCTACCATTATCTCCAATCTTCTTAGTCCTGACGAATTTTCAAGAGTGCTTTTGGCCATTTCAGCCATCATCGTTCTCAATTCTTTCATATCGTCTCGAACTCCCTTCATTTCCTCCTGAACATGTGTGAGGCCCGTCTCGGTTCCGAATAGTTTCAGACGACTTGGTTTTGTTGCCAGACTAAAAGTTGATCAGTCGACTGAACTGTAGCAGGTGTGTTTGCATGTGTGGTGGTCTTTGCCCCGAATGTTGTTGATTCGAATAGTGTTGGATGGCGTTGACGTCCCCTCGTTGTTCGTTGTTGAATGGGCACATATCGGCTAAATGTTCGGGGGATCCGCATTGGTGACACATCGCATTAGTCTTCTTCGAAGAGGCTTTGCTTGCCCGCTCGGCCTTCCAAGCTGCCAATTTCTCCTCAAATATCTCTTCGCACTTTGCTTTGACTAATCTGCCATCATCTAAGTCAGGATCAGGGATGGAAATCTCATTAACTTTTAATTTACGAGGCCGAGAGTTAGTTTCTCTAGATTTTTCACTCAGTTTCTCCAATACTCGTTTTGCCTCGCGGGCCGTTAAATCACCAAAATCTCCTCCTGCTGCTATTTCAACTTGGCTCTTCCCCATGGGCGACAAACCATCAAAGAGAAACTGATTAATTATCTCGGGGTAATAGTTATGATGGGGGCATGCTTGTAAGAGTGATTTGTAATGCTCCCATGTTCCATGAAATAATTCTCCCTCCACTTGTTCGAAGTTAGCAATCTGCCTCCAAATTTGCCCCGTTGTTTGTGCCGAATAGTATTGATTTAGGAACTTCTCGCTTATCYTKTCCCAATDAGTRAATGACCTTGGTTCTAAGGACAGTAACCATGTCTTCGCCTTGTCCTTCATGCTATAAGGGAAACAAATCATTTGCATGTCCTCCCGGTTTAGGCCATGACCTACAAATCTGCCTACTTCATCGATAAAGTAGTTCAAAAATGCTAAAGGGTCTTCGTGGGTGATCCCAAACTTTGTGCACCCCGTTTTATAAATTAATTTAAAAGCACTCAGTTTTCTCGCAAGAGTACGAGGTAACTGTAGGGTGATGAGTTTGACTCAAGTCGTATCTCTCGAGGAAACAACTGTTCGGTCCTTCAGATGTTTTTCTTCAATTATGAATAACATACATATACATTTGGGGTTTTAAATAGATTGAATAGATCATTATGAACTAAGCAGTAATTAAACTAAGGCTAAATCTAATTAAACTAATTATCTTGAACTAGATTATCAACTAAATTAACTAAATTGTTTAAACTAATTAACTAACTGAAAACTAAACTAATGATTAACTAATTTTAAAAACTAAATTAAATTAACTAAATCTAGATTAATTAACTAACTATTTAACTAATTAATAATTAAAAGGGTCTAAGAAATAATTCTCAAAAAAGTAAATCAAAGCTAAAAGTACCAAACAGCATGCAATAAACGAATTCGATTGACATACGAATTTAAATCAACTGAAAACTGCTAAAGGTTGCTGCTAAGGATTGCAGTAACGGTTAACGCTAAGGGTTGCTGTAAAGGTTAACGCTAAGGGTTGCTGTAACGGTTAACGCTAAGGGTAACGGCGCCAAAGTTTTGATTCGAACTTTTGTGTACCTACTTTATAAAGATTTATCAAAAATTTAAAAGCTCGCCCGCAAGAGAACGGGATCGCGTGTAGGTTGGTAAGTTGAACCGAATCGTCTCTCAAGGAAAACTAGGCTCGGAAGTTCCTTTTGTATTTGTTGTTCACGAATACGAAATAAAAATAAAAATTCTAATCTAAACACATAAAAACAATAAATTGATTTAAATGAAGAACAATTAAGAATTAAGAGTTTTGAAAAGATTTTGAAAACAAGGGTTCTAGAGTTTCGAATCGTTTCCACGATCTCTTGGGAAAAACCCAATTGATGGTTTACGACGATTCTAGGCTCTAGACTCGTTAGATCTAGCCAATCAATATCATCAATATCATCATAATATTCTCATCACAATCATCAATCCAAAATCACCAAGATCATACAACTCATCATACATGGGGGGTTTGTTTGAAGATTGAATTATTCTAAATTAAACTATCAAGCAAGAATTTAAAAGCATAAGAACTAATTAAACTAAATTAAAATGAAAAGAATTAAAGACTTACTAATTAAACTATGACGAAAGTTGCAACGTTCCGAAAGCGAATCTTGAATCTAAATTATCTAAACTATCTAAAAACTAATCTAATTTATTCTAAATCTAAGAATTTAAAACTAAGAATTATGAAAAGAAACTAAGAAATCGAAGGACACTCGTTGGGGTTGTCAGCCCCTAAGAGGCCTTAAAAACCCTAGGAATAATGTGTATTTTCGAATGTGAGGGGTGGTGGGTATTTATAGGTGTAGGTGGCTTGAAAAAGGGGTCAAAATTAGGGTTTCCGCCCCTTCTAGGACGTTCAGCACTTTCCATACCGGTTGAGCCCAGAAACGACCCTTCTAGAAGGCCCAGAATCAGGAGGTGCTGCCAGCCCAGCTTTCTATACCGGTTGGGCCCAGCGACAGCCTATCTAGAAGGTCCAAAACTGTCATTTCTTCAAATCGCGGCCCGTTTCGTTTTTGCTGAAACTCTACTCGTTTGCCCATTCTTGACTACATCCAAACCTAAATACCTCAAAATACCTAAAATAAACATAAAATTAATTAATTATAATTAAAATACGGTAAAACAAGTTGGAGATAAGAAAATGTGAAAATATGCTCAATCTATCCAACTTTCACCGAAAACAATAACAAAAATGAACTAAAATACTAACTAAAATCAAGACAAATTCATGTTAATCAGTGGGCATTTCTGTGAAAAAGTCGGAAGTAAATTAATTTGATGCGGTTTAATCTCTACTTCCCTTGCAAGTCGGGCCAAGAATAATTGCAGACCCATAAAGCACAACCTTCGGGCGTGCCAAATCTCGTTGTCGAGGCGCTTGGGGGCGTCTCGGTGCTCTCTCTCGGTGATAGGCAGCCTCATAATTTCCTTTGTAATCTTGGTCATTGAACCATTCATCTACAAACTCTCGTCTTGGGATCGGTCCTTCAGGATAACCTTCATGCCACTTCTTCGTTCATGTTGAGCGTTCCATCCTCTATTTCCTTGTCGTAGTTTTGGCGGGTCTTGATTGTTTGGTGGTTTATTGTGACCTCCAAGGTATCGTGGCTCGCTTCCATACTCTCCCCGATGACTTTGAAAAGGTAGCTCATTGTCTAGTGCTTCCAACAACTCATCGTGTCCGCTTCCATGACTAGATCGTCCCGCCATGGATTTGGGAATCTCGTCACACACAAAATTCGTATCTAAAGAAGAATCGCTCTCGAAAACTGGTTCGGGTCTTGGTCTCGGTGGATTTGAACGGTGAATGTTGTCAAAGAATGGCGCAAGATCGCGTCGAAGTGATCGTCTACCTTGCATACACTCAACAACGCATCAATGTACCAAGTGGCAAAAATCCAAACCAAGTGCAATTATACAAATAACGACGAAATATAAAATAAAATGAAAAACATCCTTAATTCCTACTCGTTGCTTCCCCGGCAACGGCGCCAAATTTTTGACTCAAACTTTTGTGCACCCCTTTTTAATAAATTAATTTAAAACACATCATTTTGCTCACAAGTGTACGAGGTAACTGTAGGGTGATGAGTTTGACTCGAGTCGTATCTCTCGAGGAAACAACTGTTCGGTCTTTCGGAAGTTTTTCTTAATTACGAATAACATACATATACAAATGGGGTTTTGAATAGATTGAATTAATCATTACGAACTAAGCAGTAATTTAAACTAAAGATAATTGAACTAATTATTCTAACTAGATTATCAACTACGAGCAATAATTAAACTACTTAAACTCAAGAACTAAATCTAATTAACGAATATAAGAGCATGAATATAATAAATTATCACTAAGCAATGTATCATATGAATCTAAGATTAACGAATAACTAAGCATAAATCAATCGCATAAATCAACTAAATTAACCAATATCCAATAACAAGCATAAACGATTAAGCTAATTAAACTAGTTCTAGCATTAACTAAGAATTAAACAAACAATTAAACTAGGAATTAACTACTAAATTAACTAAGAGTTTAGAGAACTTATTGGAACTAATAAAAGCAGTAAAAAGCTCCAGCTATTCCGGAGGTTGAACGTTGATCTTGGGCGAAGAATGAATCCCGAACTCGAATTCGACGTTTTGGACGCGTTGTTCTTCGATCCTTGATTTCCGTCTTCAAATCTCATTATGAGATGTTGGATTATTGTTATTATCAGCTCAAATACCCTAGGGGGTCGTGTATTCTCTTCAAAATCCGAAATATAGAGGGTTTATATAGATTTTGCATGACTTGGCGCATAAGAAACCCTAAAATCCAAATTCTGGGCCGTCGCGTCGACGGTGCATCGACGTAGCATCGACTGACGCGTGCTGGTGCTCGGCGGGACTCGGCAGACTTGGTCGGCAGGTGTGCGCGTCGGCTAGGCAGGTGCGTCGACGGGGTGCGTTGACATCGACGCTTCAGCAAGTAGCGTCGACAGTGCGTCGACAGTGGTGCGTCGACATCGACGCTTCAGCAAGTAGCGTCGACATTGCATCGACGGAGCGCCGACTGACGCAGTCATGACTCGCTGACATGGCTCGCGTCGATGGTGCATCGATGGTCGCGTCAGTCGACGCGACTGCACGTCTGTCTCAAATTCTCGATCTTTTGCTACTCATTTCACCGAAAAGCTTGTTTTTCACTTCTTGAACATCGAACCTCGTCTATTACGCGTTAAACTCTTCCGGTTACTTAGCTGTAAGGTGAAAAACAACGATATATCACCTACTTGCATCAATTACGATCAAAATGCGGTAAAATAAGCTGGAATTATAAAAATACGAGATTAAGCTTAAATCGTCCAACTTATACCAAAAACAAATATAAAACGAACTAAAAAGCTAATAAAAATAAGGACAAATCTACTCTAATAAAAAACGGAGGAAGAAAACTCGGAGCCAAGACATGCTGAAAAGGGTAATCCTAGATCTTCTAATAATTTTAATAACCCCGTTGTTTCTCCTCCTAGGATCGATCCACTTCCATTCCCATCGAGAGTCAAGAGCCAAGCTAAGGAAGACACAGAGAGGGCCATACGAGATGTTTTCAAGAAAGTGGAGATCACTATTCCACTTGCCAATGCGATCAAGCAAATTCCTCGTTACGCCAAGTTTCTAAAAGACTTATGCACCAACAAGAGAAGGTTGAAAGGAGACAAAAAAGTCCTAATGGGAGCTAACGTATCGGCCGTTTTCCAAAATAGCTTACCACAAAAGCGGAGTGATCCGGGCATGTTTTTCATTCCATGCACGATTGGAGACATGCGACTTGAGAGTGCCATGTTGGATTTGGGGGCATCAATAAACGTCATGCCACGCACCATTTTCGACTGTTTGAAAGTTGGGCCATTGAAGAAAACTGGGGTAGTGATCCAACTTACCAATCGAAGCACCGCCTACCCTGATGGTGTTGTTGAAGATGTCCTCGTAAAGGTGGACGAGTTGATTTTCCCAGCTGATTTCTATGTGTTGAGCATGAATGAGTCCGCATCAAAATCGCCACCTATCTTATTAGGGCGACCATTTTTGAACAATGCTCAGACAAAGATCGACGTCACTCGAGGCACTCTAACAATGGAATTTGATGGGTCACATTTGTCAATTTAATATTTTTGATGCTGTGAGATTTCCTGACTGCGATAACTCTGTTTTTGCACTTGATTGTTTTGACTCTTTAGCGCAGGAATTTCTCGAAATGCACAAACAAGATGAGCTCGAGACGACGATCACACGAAGTTTGGGGGAGGACTCGTTGCTTTTGAGTTACCCTCTAACTGAGCCAACTTGGGAGGACGACGTACAAGAGATAATGTCAGCCTTGCATACACTTAGTTCCAAAACAAGAAAGGAAGATGTGAGTTTCATCAAACTTCCCGAGTCACACGAGAAAGCCGTACCATCTACAGTCAAGGCACCGGAGCTCGAACTTAAGGCCCTACCGGAGCACTTAAAGTACATCTACTTGGGCGATAACGAAACATTGCCTGTGATCATTTCATCTCGTTTGGACAACTTCCAAGAGGCATCACTGTGACAAGTACTCAAGGAAAACAAGCAAGCAATCGGGTGGACCATAGCGGACTTGCGAGGGATAAGTCCTTCCATGTGTATGCACCAAATTTTACTCGAGGAGAATGTTATACCGTCTAGGGAACCCCAAAGATGACTGAATCCACCAATGATGGAGGTGGTAAAAAAGGAGATTCTGAAACTGCTTGATGTTGGGGTGATTTACCCCATTTCTGATAGTCGGTGGGTGAGTCCGACTCAAGTCGTTCCAAAGAAGTCGGGTGTCACGGTGGTCGAAAACCAAGAAGGCGAACTGGTTCCGACAAGGATTCAAACGGGATGGAGAGTTTGTATCGATTATCAAAAGCTTAACGCCATGACTCGCAAGGACCATTTTCCTCTTCCGTTTCTTGATCAAATGATTGAGAGGTTGGCGGGCCATTCATACTACTGTTTTTTGGATGGCTACTCGGGATATTTCCAAATTCCTATAGCACCCGAGGATCAAGAGAAGACTACCTTCACATGCCCTTTCGACACATTTGCCTATCGCCGCATGCCATTTGGACTTTGCAATGCACCGGCCACATTCCAACGATGTATGGTCAGTATCTTTTCGGAATATGTTGACGAAATCATAGAGGTCTTTATGGATGATTTTAGCGTTTATGGCAATTCTTTCGAGGTATGTCTTGGAAACTTATCTTTGATTTTAAAACGTTGTGTCGACACTAACCTTGTGTTAAATTGGGAAAAATGTCATTTTATGGTGGAACAAGGTATAGTTCTAGGACACATTGTCTCGTTGAAAGGAATTGAAGTCGATAAATCTAAGGTTGATACAATAGCTGTGTTGCCTTACCCCGCCAACGTGCAGGAAATTCATTATTTTCTTGGCCATGCAGGATTTTATAGGAGATTTATCAAGGATTTTTCGAAGATCGCGTCGCCACTTTGTAGGCTCTTGCAAAAAGATGTGGAGTTCAAGATTGATGATGACTGCAAGAAGTCCTTTGACACACTGAAGGAGCGGCTGACCACCTCTCCAGTTATCCAACCACCAAGATGGGACCTACCATTCGAAATAATGTGCGATGCGAGTGACTACGCTGTGGAAGCCGTGCTTGGGCAGGGGGTAAACAAAGCAACCCATGTGATCTACTATGCATCGAGGACCTTGAACCCTACCCAAGAGAATTATACTACCACAGAGAAGGAGCTTCTAGCTGTTGTGTTTGCCCTTGAGAAGTTTCGCTCATACATCATTGGATCAAAGGTGGTGGTCTTTAGTGATCACGCGGCCCTGCGACATTTACTTACAAAAAAAGAGACGAAGCCACGACTCATACGGTGGATTTTACTGCTCCAAGAATTCGATTTGGAAATCAAAGACAAAAAGGGAGCCAAAAATACCTTGGTCGACCACCTTAGTCGATTAGCACATGTGGGGGACGAGCTACAACTTGATGAGAGATTTTCGGATGAGCAACTACTTGCAATTGGACACGTGGACCCATGGTATGCTGATTTAGTAAATTTTCTAGTTGCTCCTGTGTTTCCAACAGGAATGGCGAAAGCAAGGAGGGACAAGCTGAAGAGTGATGCAAAGTATTATGTGTGGGATGACCCATACCTTTGGAAGCATTGTGCTGATCAAGTCATCCGAAGATGCGTCCCCGAATCGGAGTTCCATGCTATTCTCTCATTTTGCCATTCTCATGCATGTGGCGGACACTTTGGATCAAAGAGAACTGCGCATAAGGTACTTGACAGTGGCTTTGATTGGCCATCCCTGTTTCGAGATGCGTATAAATTTTGTAAAGCATGTGATAATTGTCAACGCACTGGGAACCTTTCACGGAGAAGCCAAATGCCCCAAGCGCCCATAATGGTTTGTGAAATTTTTGATGTCTGGGGCATCGACTTTATGGGACCCTTCCCAAGTTCATTCAAAAATATTTATATTTTGCTGGCGGTGGATTATGTCTCCAAGTGGATGGAAGTGAAAGCCACCTCAACTAATGACTCGAAGGTTGTTGCACGCTTCATTAAATCTCGGATCTTCTCAAGGTTTGGGATCCCTCGAGCTATGATAAGTTATCGTGGCACCCACTTTTGTAACAAGACGGTGGAGGTGTTGCTCCGAAAGTATGGTGTTGCCCATAGGCTCTCTACGGCCTATCATCCTCAAACAAATGGACAAGCCGAAACTTCGAACCGAGAAATCAAGTCCATCTTGGAGAAGACTGTCAAAGCGAACCGTAAGGATTGGAGCATCAAGCTGAAGGATGCACTGTGGGCGTATAGCACGGCGTATAAGACACCAATTGGGATGTCGCCATATCGACTCATTTTTGGGAAACCATGTCACTTGCCGGTGGGTCTCCAACAGAAGTCGTTTTGGGCCGTGTAGCAATGCAACTTTGATTTTGATGGAGCCGGTACGCTAAGGAAATTACAACTACGAGAATTGGAGGAAATCCGGAACAAAGCGTTTGAAAATTCGCTAATTTATAAAGAGAAGACGAAGGCGTTCCATGACTTGAATATTTCGAGGAAGGAGTTCGTAGTGGGCGAGAAAGTACTACTTTTTCATTCTCACCTTAAACTATTTCCCGGTAAGTTGCGTTCAAGATGGGTTGGACTTTTTGTTGTTACCCACGTATTCCCGCATGGTGCGGTGGAGATTTTTGCCCCGAAGACGAACAAGACATTCAAGGTGAATGAACACCAACTCAAACCGTATTATGAAGGGTTTCGCTCTATTGATGAGGAACGGATAGAGTTGGAAGCACCACCTATGACTTGATCAAGGGAATAAGTCGAGCCAACGACTTTAAACAAAGCGCTTGTTGGGAGGCAACCCAATGTTTACTTGTTTTATTTCTACTATTTCTTTTTATTTTTCTTGCAGCTTTGGAGGCGATGACTTGTTTTGGGTGTTTGGGCCACTCTTCAGTGGAACGAGTGTCATTATTGATAGGGCCAAAATTCCTCAGCATCTACCCCGGTGATTTCTCTTCCTACTCTTCCCCTCATAATATTTATGATGTGCTTATTCTTGTTTTGTATTCGCTTGAGGACAAGCTCGTGTTTAAGTTTGGAGGAGTGGGTTTGAGGTTTGAAGCTATTTGGTGCTAAATTGATCGATTTCCGAAAATTTTGTGATAATTTTTGGGGGATTAAAAAGAAAATGATTTAAAGAGTACTTGCTTGAATTGCTTTGATGAATTGTGTTTTGGTTAAATTTTTAGTCGTCATTTGATTTAGAGGTCAAAGATACGCATGTTAGTGCTTTTGTGATTCATTTGTGGGGCGTCAACTCTTGATTATTGCGTTATTGATGTGTACTTGTGGTTGCCGTACTCAATATGATATGCGTGGGGCCTCGAAGTTGGCGGTTGTGTGAAAATATCTCGTTAGTTGAAACAGAAGTCAATAAACTCAGGTTAGGGTATACCGGTATGGTGTATTTGAAAATTTTAAAAAAGAATTAATGAGAAAAAGAGTTGAGGTGCCGAAACAGCTGCCTATCCATTTATCAAGTGCATTCGCTTATAAATACCAAGAGCAAAATCCAATGAAGATGCTAGTAGCTCAACAAATTCATGCACGTGTTCAAGTGGCGCAAATCCAATCAAAATCTCAAAAATGGCGGAGGTGAACTCATCAAATCAAATACCTCATCAAGACGATCCTCCTATCCAGCGCCTTATCATCATTATCAAGTCAAGAACGGTAGTGCGGAGCTGCGGGCCTCAATTAGAAAAATAAAATAAATAAATAAATGGGAGGACGTGATATTGGATCATGACCAATAATGGATAGAGTCGAACCATTGAGTAGCGAGGTGGCACCGTAGTACATTGACGTGACGTTTATGAAAAGGGGCTGCCAAGCTACTGGGATCACCTAGGCCAATACATGAAACGTCTGGGATTTCTAAAAATATAGTGGTGTCTAGAGTCCGAATAAATTCATTTGGCCAATTCGGGTGAGTCACTTATATTATGTTTGTCCTATGCTTTAATTCTTCATGTTGCTTGAGGACAAGCAAAGTTTAAGTCTGATGGATTTGATAAGCGAGAAATTAAACGTTAATTGACGGTTTAATTTCGGTGATTTTATGTGCTTAATGTTATCATATATGCTTATTTCTCGCATAATTGTTATTATGAGCAATCAAGCACCAATCTTATATTTCTTTTCTATTTTTCAGTACTTGGTGCCATATTTATCAAAGGATGGCTCACAAGGAAGTGGAGAGACAAGGATTGACGAATCAACGAGAAAAAGATCAAGAATCAGGATGTTGCGTCGATGACGCGTCGATGCCGAGGATGGCTCGCGTCAGTCTACGCGATGTGCGGTGTTGCGCTGGCTGTGTGCGCGTCAGTCGACGCCATGTCGACGACACTCTCTGACTCGTCGATTGGAAGAGTGTCAGTCGACGCCAATGCAGGACGACGCGGGCGGGTGATTCGCGTTGACGCCGAGGGCTGGTTCGCGTCAGTCGACGCTCGGTCGACGCCGACTCGGCAGAATTATTTTAGGAAGAATCTTGGGCGGCAAGAAATAGGAATTCTATATAAACCCCAGCCCTATTTCGTCCCAGAGACACAATATAACATATCCTAGGGTTCTAAGGAGGTCCAAAAAGGTTCCAATTCATTCCAAGTCATCCGTACGCAAGAGAGCTTGAAGATTGACGTTCCAAGACGCAAGATTCAAGTTCAACACATCGTCTCTCCTATTTTATCAAGGATTATGTTTGTTTATCTGAACCTTTTATTTTATTTTCTTAACTCTATGAGTGATTAAACTTATTATCTAGTTCTAGGGATATTGAAACCCTCGTGAAACTATGTTTAATTAATTTATGCAGTATTGTTCTTCATTCGTCATATGCGATTATTTGTGTTGTTCTATTTTCAATTTATGATTGCTTAATTCTTAATTTGGCTTGATCACCTAGATTAGAGATTGGTTATCTATTGCTAGAAATAGGATTGCTTCCCGTGTAATTGTCGTAATTACTATTTCTCTGAAGCAACTAATGATTGTTAATCGTTAGGGACAACACAACATAGGTTGAATGAACCGAGCTTATGCGTTTGTTGCCTAGATTAATCTATTTGCCTAATTTTTAATGCTGTTGTTGGGTTGAACCTGGAGAGCTTATTCTAAGTTATTCAATAATTAGAATCAATTAAAGAGCTTATTTTAATTGAGTAAACGGTAAGGGCAAATTCGAGTAGCAGAGCTTATTGCTACTTAGGGTTTTTAGTCGCATATGATGAATGGATTTTGATATTGCGGTTGGTTAAATGAGTGAATCAAGGGTGGAAACTGAACTAGAACTAGGCCTTTATTATTATTGAATTCTTTGTTAATTATTTTCTTGCTAGTTTAATTGCTTGTTTATTTTGTTAGTTAAATTAATTCACAATTTCTTTCCCCCAATTATTTATTTAAATAAAATACGAATAATCACAATCTAACCARACTCCTCYTGGGTACGACCCTTACTTATCACTACTGCTAGTTAGTAGAGAAAAGRTGAGGAAATAAATATTTAATTTGACGCTTGACGACGGGCGGTCAAATTTTGGTGCCGTTGCCGGGGAGTGACGCGTTAAATTGTGATTTTAGCACCAGAACTCCTTCCGCCTYGCCTAGGCATCTCAAAAGGGGTTGACCAAATCCTCGCTTGAACAGCTCTCCTTTGATTAAGCAGAATCTGGCAGCTCTGTTTCGTATCTTTGTCGCCTCCCTCTTCTCCTCTGGCAAGACCTTTTGCTCTAGGTACGCCTTTATAGGGGAGCGCCAATCCTCTTGTTCGATAACCGTGCAAACCTGCTCAAATCCAAACTCCCCCTCTGCCTTCAGTAGAGTGATTGTTCGTTCATGACAATCTGTAGCCGAGCTTGCAAACAAGTCTTTTGCCATCTCCACTAATTTGCTTGCAAACAAGATGTGAGTCCACCTTAGCGCGCACCTGCTCTGTGCCCAAGTCTTTTGCCATCTGAATCCCTCTCAAAAGGGCCTCATACTCAACAGCATTGTTGGAGAACGTTGCATCTAACCGCACGGTGAATTTAGCGGACACGCCTGTTGGATCTACTAAGACGATTCCAGCCCCGCAGCCCTGATTACAGACAGAGCCGTCCGTGAAAATTATCCATTCCTTCAGCTCATCGGGGGGACCGGTCATTTCTTGCATGAAATCAGCTAAGGCCTAAGCCTTAATCGCTGTTCTAACCTCAAATGCGATATCAGACTCACTGAGCTCTATAATCCCCGATGCCTCCAGTTTGTCCATTATATTTTTTAGCGGAAGATTGGTTCGCACAATTATAGTGTAAGAAAGAAAGTATGGTCGCAACTTTCGAGCAGTTCCAACCAGAGCTAACATTGCTCTTTCCACTTCCACAAACCTAACCTCTACTGCGTGCAATACCTTGCTCCAAAAATATACTGGTTTTTGTATTTTGCCATCCTCTCTGATCAGGACAGAACTGACCGCCTGCTGTTCCACAGATAGGTATAGGACGAGGGGCTCCCCTTGGACGGGCTTCGTGAGCAAGGTCATGCCAGCCAGATACTCCTTCAGCAATCTAAAGGCCTCTTCACATTCATCACTCCATTGAAACCTAGCTTTCTTTCGTAAGGCCTGAAAAAATGGCAAGCTCTTTTCCGCAGACCTGGATACAAACCTACTCAGGGCATTGATTCGTCCAGCCAAGCATTGCATCTCTTTCACATTTTTTGGCGCGTGCATTTCCATAATGGCCCTTACTTTCTCAGGGTTAGCCTCAATACCCTTTTTTGTGACAATATAACCCAAAAATTTTCCAGCTCTGACCCCAAACGCGCACTTCTTAGGGTTAAGCTTCATCTTGTACTTCCGCAGGGTATCAAAGGTTTCCCTTAAATCGTCCACATGTGATGTTGCCTTCGTGCTTTTGACTAGCATGTCGTCCACATAAACCTCCATGTTTCGGCCGAGCTGATTTTTGAACATTTTGTACACCAATCGCTGGTATGTGGCACCCGCTTTTTTAAGGCCAAAGGGCATGACCACATAGCAATACGTCCCCTTCGGGGTTATAAAGCTGACGCGATTCCAGTCTTCTTTAGCTAGTCTGATCTGGTGGTATCCCTGGGAGGCGTCCATCATGCTCAAGAGCTCACAGCCAGAGGTGGAGTCAACGAGCTGGTCGATCCTTGGCAAGGGATAATGGTCCTTCGGACAGGCACGATTTAAATCTCAGAAATCAATGCACATTTGCCAATCGTCTGTCTTTGGGACCAACACCGCGTTAGAAAACCATTCCGGAAATTGTATTCCTGAATATGCCCCGCCGTCAAGAGCTTTTCCACCTCTGCTTCTATGATAGCCTCTTTTTTTGGGCCGAAATTACGCTTTTTCTGCTTAACCGGCTTTACATCCGGGCGAATATTGAGGCGGTGTTCAGTGACCTCAGGGTCGATCCCCACCAGGTCTTGGGGAGACCAAGCGAAAACGTCTGCACTTTCTCTTAGCAGTGTCACCAGGTCTGTCAAGACCTCTGGACTAAGTGTCGCACCCACCCGAAGAGTACGACTCTCATCACCTGGCACGACTTCCACTAGCATCAACCCCTCCTCTCTTCTCGCCAGATCTTACCGTGGCTGCTCTAATCGAGCCCTTTTGCTCGCCCGCTCTTGATCATTCTGTCGAATACACTCAACATACGTCTCGCGTGAGGCATATTGATCTCCTCTCACCTCTCCAGTTCCCTCCTCAGTAGGGAATTTCATCTTCATATGGAAGACTGGGATTACAGCTTGGAACTGACTTAACGAGGGTCAGCCAAGCATGACGTTGTAGGAAGACGGCGCGTCTACCACCAAGAAACGCACTATCCTGGTTATGCAATATGTCTCTTCTCCTAAAGTTACAAGGAGCTTGACTGCTCCTATCGGCTTTAGGGAACCCCCCGCAAATCCTACTAGGGAAGTAGTCACCTCCTCGAGCTCGACATCCAATTTCAATTTTTTAAAGCAATCAAAGAACAGGATGTCCGCCGAGCTCCCTGTATCCACGAAAATTCTCCGTACGTTGTAGTTAGCAATAGTGGCTGTTATGACCAGAGCATCCATGTGTGGAGCCAGGATGCCATCGCAGTCCTCTGAACCAAAGCAGATGTTTGGTGCGGATGCCAACTGCCCGACTTCTCGAGATGCCCTGACCAGGTCCTTGGCAGCCCTAACATAATTATGCTGGGTTCTCTTAGAGTGCTCATCCAGCTCTCCTCCTGTGATCATCTGGGTTTCTCCGTGAATGACCTGGGCCTGGTCAGATCTTCTTCCTCCTGTTCGGTCCCTATCCTGGTCTCCTCTGCCTTGCAGAGACCGGTCATAATTTTTGTTTCCAGACCTGGCTTCTTCCTTCCTCATCCGGACGCACTCCTTCAAATGCCCGGCCTGGACCATCCTTTCCAATTCATCCTTCAGGTGCGTGCATTCATCCGTGTTGTGCCCATACTCATTATGAAAACGACAGAAACGATCTGACCTCTCTTTTCTCGGCTTCTGTGAGTAAGTCTTGGGTCATTTTAGCTCTGGATGTCGCTCTATTGCTTGCAGTATCTCTCCCTGAGGTGTTGCCAGGGGAGTATACTTATCAAATCGAGGTCCACCCATTGACAGCTCTGGCCTGGACTTCTTTATTGCAACCCTATCATCCCTATCATACCTCTCTCTCTTCTTCTCCCCGTCATCTTTGAGTTTTAATGCTTCCTCTAAGTGAATATATTTTTCAGCTCTCTCCAAGAGCTCTCCAAACTTCAAAGCTGGCTTCACCACCAGCGACTGAAAGAATTCCCCCTTCCTCAGGCCTTGTGCCAGAGCATTTACGAGTAGCTCTTCCGACGCAGTGGGCACCTCCAGCTTTATTGTTGTGAAACTATTGATGTAGACGCGTAGGCTGTCATTCTCTTTCAGCTTTAAACTAAAAAGCTCGAGCGGCATTTTTTGATACCTCCTACAGCTCGTAAACTGATGCAGGAAGGCCGAGATGAACTCATCAAAGTTTCTAATAGATCTCGGTGGAAACTGGCTGAACCACAGCTGTGCTGACTTAGTAAAGGTCATTGGGAAGACCCGACACATAACTGAATCAGAAAATCTGTGCAGCGCCGCCGCTATCTCAAAACGGTTAAGGTGATCTGCTGGATCCGTCGTCCCGTTGCATTCAAAACCCAAGGATCGATAGGAGGCTGGGACATCATCATGCATGACCTCCTCCGTAAATGGGGTGCCTCGTCGCGCCGGTGCCGCGCCTACACCTGCCATCTTCTTCCTAAACTCACGCACCTCCTTCTGCAGGCTTTGCATCTGCTCGGCCAGGCCGGGGTTAGCCTGGCTTGAGGTGTCACCGTCAGACGTGTCAAAGTGCTCCTCTCTATCCTGGAGGCGGGTTCGATCTACGCGCCGAGCGTTCAGTGGCTCTGTTTCTGCTACTGGAACGGTCCTCGCCGGCGGCGCACTGGTTGGCAGTGTCGCCATTTCCGCGAATTTTCTTTCTCCACATCTTTACCAATCAACTCCGACAACTGTGTGAGGAGCGATTCATTGAGGGAATCTCCCACAGCTGTGGCAGGTCCAGTTGGAGGCGGTGGTGTGGAACTCGGCGGGGCTGTCATGGCCGGCTCCACCTCTTCTGGTATCGACGACGGTCCTGCTCCTTGCTGTGCGTACCCACGCGCGGTGGAGTTCGAAGTACCGCCCAACTCTCCTACTAGACTTCGCCTCAAACCCTCTGAAGCCATACTCACGTCTTAGCTTGATCGATGATTTCCCACAGACGGAGCCAATTTGTTCCGACCAAAAAATATGGACAGCTCCGGAAACACGCCTGGAACTGCGAGGATTTTCCAAACCTGCACTGCAAACACGGGTTAGAAAGGACCACCGGTGGTTTTCCGGTGGAAACCTCTCCGATGCTTAAGTCAGTCAAGCGTTTGAGGTGTATTTTAGAAAATAAGAAGGAATGCTTAGGAAGACATACCTTTCTCAGCCTCAAGGCTGGGATATTTATAGCTTTCTCCCCAGTGGGGACCCCAGCCGGGGTCTCAGGAGCACATGGCGAGAATCAGGGGTTGTTGCGTAACCGATTCTGACAAGTGGTCCCACTTGTCCCCTTAACGGGTGTCAGAGAACCAGGTATGTCTTGATCCGATTTTCCTTTCCCACTCAGGATCATGATACCAGAACTGGCCAATTCCCTCGTCAATCCCGCCAGCTCTGGCTCTCAGAAGACTCAACTAAGTCTTTCACGCGAAGCCAAGCTGTTTTGGCCTCCTTTTGCTTAATCCAGGTCAGACAAATTACCTCTGGCTCATTCCGAGCTGCTTCTAAGAGGACGTCTCTTCTGGATCCTGGGCCGGCAGCACCGCCGCTTGTGAATTCCTCTTAGGGAGAAGGCCCGCTTGGTTTTCCTGAACAGGGAAGCCTAATCCAGGTCTGGGTAGAGTCATCGCTCATTCAAACCTGGCCCCAAGACAGGTCTACCCACACCAGTTCAGGCCTATTCTTACCCCATCACTCTCTGTTGAAGGAAAAACATAATTAGTGTGCCTTCGTCAACAAGTAACCGATGTGGGACAATTTAGGTATTTGTTATCTTTATGTATTATGGAAACATGTATTTAATCCCCTATATAAAGGGAGTTTTTGATGAATAAGAGAACTCTAATTTCTATCATCTTCTTCGTCTCTACCTGTCTTATTCTTATGATTTTCCTTTTACACGTTATCAGCACGAAACTCTAACCTATTGAGAGTGATCAACAAATAAGCCTTCATAACCAAATCAACAATTATACAATTTTCGTACGTCAAAAATCTAGCCGCACTATAAGCTTGAGAAATCATTTTCTCGCATTTAAACCGTTGGATCGTGCTCCAATCTTTATAGAACCTTTAAGACCTATTGAATTACGTTCTTAATGGTGGAGATTAGATTTGGAACTACGAGAAAATATATATAGAATTTCGAACAAAGCATATTTTGTTTTCGTAATCTGTTGTGCAATGTTTTTTTCAAAACAAGATTTCTCACAATCGAACCGCCGGAAAGCAAAAATATGTACATATTATTCCAAATATATACAAATTTGATATGAATGGTGGAGATTTTAATATGAAGACTGAAAAATTCGATAATGAATTTTGAACGAAGCTGATCCTGTTTCCCGAAATTGTTTGTCTAGTTTCTTTTAAAAATTAAAATACATACAATCTAACCGTTGGATGAAGCTGGATATTGGGTATAATATTCACAAGATATATTGTTTAAATATGTACGGTGGAGATCGAGTTTGAAGGTTTATGTCATCAGAAACATATCACAGACAAACCTATTGCCAAAACAAAATTAGGAAAGAATCCTGTATTTCCTCCAAGGTAACTCGAATTACCCTATTATTTATTAAATACAACTAATAAATATTTTTTTATATGGATATATGGCATGATATTTATTTTTGGGCATTCTTATACAAAGCATGTGTATGTATATATGTTACCTATGATTATATGCATGTGATATTATGTACAATATTGACAAACATGGGATTTTACAATATTTTAATGATATTCATAGAGTACGTAATATATTAGTAATTATGCTCCTAGATGATTTCTAATTTTGAAATCATAAATAACTTTATTTACATGATTAGATGAGAGATTGATCATGATTTTGCCAATATGTTTAGTTAATCATGAATTTCGATGAATTGATAGATTCATGTATGTTGGTGATTCTCTTCAAGTTGATTTTATAAGCTACTTTCATGAATTTCGATGAATTGATAGATTCATGTATGTTGGTAATTCTCTTCAAGTTGATTTTATAAGCTACTTTCAATGTATGCATTATTGATTGTACATTTTCATACTTTCATGATAATGAAAGTTCATGAACGATAAAGAACTGTATAAATAAGTCTTGTGACAAAGTATATTCACATAATATCAAATAACGATTATGACATATATTCTTCAAATTCATTATCTAAAGAAATTGATTAAACTAACTCAATCTAAATACAAAATAATATACTCAAAATAAATTGAGTACTGCCATCATTGGTTGATGTGGAAACTAGAAGAACTACAATTCCACAATAATATCATATACCAACTCCCAACTAACAAAGAATCGTGAAACTAAGTTAAAGTTAATTCTCTAATGAATTTGAGACTTCATATTGACCCCAAATATTATATTGGATATATGTAGTTGAAAGTTTTCAATGAACTTTGGGATATGCTCTAAATGAATATTTTGGGAATTTTATGAAACACTACTTCCAAGCCTAAGAATTCAGTAAAAAAGAAATTTGTCTGCTTGCTAAAAATGGTCAATGACTTTGATATGTTGTGACTAAAAACATGTCTTACCATATGTGAAAAAGAAAGTCATTTTAAATGATAATAAATAATTGAGAGATACGATCCCACGCTATTTTTCTTTCACTTGAGCAAACATACTGATGCACTTGTATAATATTGATTATGATAGTAAGTCATTGAGAAACATGGAATTATTTTTCATAATACCAATGTTAGACCTATGAATAAAGAAATTTCTTGAGGCTAACAAAGATCGATATGAATATTGGAAATAACCTCAAAGCAAAGGGGAAGAGACATGTTGGTCTTAAAAATTATTTTGAGTTAGATTTATGTGATGTGGCCTGGTTTAGTTATTTTTGGCTTATTGGTAAATTTTGCATTTCATTCTAAAGCATTGAATATAATTGAGTTATTTACCACACATTCACATACAAGGTTCAGTGGTAAACTACTAAGATATAATGTAACATGTCTAGCGAATAATGTATAATATTAGAATGAAAAGTATTTCATTCAAGTATCTTTGAAGAATGTGAGAATTTGTTGGGGAATAGATAATTATTCACTGAATGAATATTTATATGTGACAAAGTCTTAATGCCTAGTGGCACATTGATTAAAGTCATAAAAGCTCAATATGGATCAACAGCGAAACGAACCTTGTTAAATTTGATAATATTCATGTTGATTATTATAATTAAGAAATACATTATGAGAATGGAACTATACCTTTAAGTTATGTGGAAGAAAGCACATTTTAGAGTCAATCTAGTAATTTTACTTTACTACTTTTTGATTATTGAATCATAAGATATGACCAACAAAGAACTTTTGGACACTGACTAATTCAAGTTTTGATACGACTGGCATGGATTCTTTGGCCGTGGTGATATGATGTGTTAGAATAAGGTGACCAACAAGCCAACTTGTGGCTGTGGTCTGACCATTCTCTTGTAACACAATCGGTTTTTATTCGTAATAATATCTTTTATACTTATTGGCATTCCATATCTTTTATCCCATGCTTGTTGCATAGGTATGGTCCTGATGAAGTTACTTTATTACGGTGGATTGGTCTAGCAGAACCGTGAGATAATCCAGCACGTAATGTAACTCGTCGAACTTGTTCCTAGTCAAAGGGTTACGCCATAATGAGGATACAGGCCTTTCCCATTAAGACTAGTACTTAGTGTATGTGGACCGCATCTCATCGGTCACGATGTCTCGACATCGACATACATAAGTAGGTGCTCATAAGATGAGTTCACTGAACTCCCTCACCTAGAAATCTCTAAGTGGTTCCCACTCATCGAGTAGATGATTTCTATGGTATACCACACCGGAAGCCGTGACCGCGACAGCGCCACTGTCACCGCTGCGCCACCGGTCCAGCCGCTCCTGCTGTTCCTCCGAGCCGCTTC
>BMAC01000043.1:990608-1009838 GCA_014905375.1 Phtheirospermum japonicum
TTTGGACGACGCAGTCGATCGACTGCCTACTTGGCCGATCGACTGCTGTCGATCGACTGGAGCCTCCAAGATCGACTGAATTTCAGGGCTTCAGGCCATTTTGACATTGCAGTCGATCGACTGCCGACATGATCGATCGACTGCATTTCAGTCGATCGACTGAAAAGCATAAATTTTGAAGATTTAATCACTCAGACGTCATTTCAAGTAACACAACTTGCATCAGGGCTTTCTTCTCCAAGAGAGCTTCACCAAAAACCAGAGAAAACTTTCCCTTTTGATATTTTACTTATTTTAGTTTCTATAATTCCTAGTAATTAGTTATAGATTAGTTAAGCTAAGATCTTAGTAAGTTTAATCTTCAAGCTTTGTTTTAAGTTTCCTTTGTGAAGAATCATTCAGCTTTCAAGCTTCTCCTCCTTCAAGCTTTTGTAATCACATACATTTGGTAATATCCTTCTATAATCTAGTTTTATTTTCATGTTATTCCTTTTTAATATTGTGTTGTGTTTTGGATCATTAGTTTAGTGTTCTTTTGATTATCAAACTTTCAATTTCATTTTATAGCTTTCTAGCTTATGAACTTATGCTTTTAAGTTATAAAGTTATAATCAATTTCTAAGTTAGTAAAAGTTTATTAAGATCTTCCTTTTTAAACCCTTAATCAATGCTAAGTATTTATGTTGACTTATTCAAATAAGTTGACTTTGATTTTCCCTCCATTTCCCTAATTTAAATTATTAAGTTTTAATAAGTTAATTAGTTTAAATTGATCGCTTTTAATATAAGCTTTAATTTCCTTTAAGAGCTTTCCATGTTTTTAAATCTTAATTTTCAATTTCATTCTTGGTTATAGAAACCAAAAAAATGATTATCGCTTTCTAGGGTTAAATTAGTTTAATCAAAAACTGACGATAAGAACAACTGAGAAACCGAAAGCCGATCACATCCATCCTCGAGAGACACGACTCGGGACAAATTGCCGCATCTACGATCGACTCCGTACTATTGCGGAAACGATTCTTAGAGCGTCGAGATATCATCGATCAAATTTTGACGCCGCTGCCGGGGATGGATTAAGGCCAATGGCATTCTTAATTATTCTTATTGTCGTCGTAAATAGTAGTTAGTTAATTATTTTACATTCGATACGCGTAATCTTTTGTCGTTTGTTGTGTGTGCAGGGTAGGTCCCACATCCCGTTACCTCCGCTAGTAACACCGATAATCGAGGAACGAACGATGGCAACTCCGTTCGAGAGCCCGATTCCACCCGCCCACACTCTAAACGACCAAAGGATGCCTCCGCCGCTTAATTGATCCGGCCGAGGATGGAAAACTACCGAGCTAGTTTGCCATACGACAACCCTTATATCCAAACTCCCGAATATCCAAATCCATACACCACTCCCAAATATGACGACCCGTATGCTTCGATCTGAAAAGAATGGATCTACTCTTCTGATCATTATGACCCAAGCATAGATCCGTATGCACCGACTAGTGATCCTTTTTATCCGGGTTATGAAGATCCATATGTTCCACTCGCCCTTCCGTCGAGCTACGATTCTTACAATCTACCCACCTCGAGCTCGTATACCGTGAGCGATGACCCTTATACCTCAATCTTTCAAGATTCGTCTACGTCCCAACTTCCGGAAGTGGAGTCTCTCTTAACCGAGCTCATGGAAAGCCTCGCTCGCATGGAGACTCYRGCTAATCAAATGGCCAATGACGTGGGTGAGCTTAACAAACCGTGCCTCGACGAGATTCCCTTCATTGATGAGGCGGTGCCCACGGTCGTTGATGGTAATTCGAGATTTGACGATCTTTCGGAAGGTGAGCGCTATGAGGTAGATATAGAGAACGAGGAGAATGGGTCAGAAAACAACGTCATCCCTCTCGGGTATTGTGAAGAGGTTGTAGTGGAAAGTGAGGAGGTGTTATCTTCGAGGCCTCCGATGGCACTTGGATTGTCGAGCTTACCTGCTTTAGGCGAGGAAAATGTAGTTGTGCTGGCCTTGGAGGATGTGGAGTTGATCGAGCCTCTTTCGCCACCACCCGAAACTTTATTACTACTTAAACAAGAGGAGGTGGAGGAGAACGAGGAAAATGCGTTGGGTCCTACTCTCTCGTGCCCGACTACGACTATTTCTAAAGTCGAGAGAAAGGGGATGACGGTTGGGGAAACGGAGAAGCACGTCGACCCGTTTTGGGATAATCACGTCTGGGTGCTCGACTACTCACGCTTACGACCACCAAAGCAAGCCCACGTTCTTGATGTCTCGATCTTCCGGCTTGCCCGACGCGCCCGCCTTGGTGATTTTGGTCACTCGGTGTGTCTACTCGAGAACACCAAGGCGTGGCATGATCGTCACCTCTTTTTGGATCCTGGATAACATTTTTTTTGTATAATCGTCGAGCGAACGACGTAAACCAAACGCGCTACGTGGGAGGCAACCCACGACGTTCTAACCCTTTCTAACTCTTTTCTTGTTCTTCTTTCAATCTAGTGTATATTCTTTATTTAAGTAGTGTTTATGAAGTTTTTGGGTTTGTGTAGGTCCAGTCTGGAAGTTTTGGGAGAAAACAGGATCGAAATTGAAGATGGACTGCTGAAATGCAATCAATCGACTGAACACCTAGTCGATCGACTGGTATAGTAGTCGATCGACTGCCCAATCGACTGGAAGGATGAAATCGACTGGATTCCAGGGAATTTTCACATTTTGACAAGAGCAGTCGATCGACTGTCGGCAACCGATCGACCGCAGTCGATCGACCGAGCAGAGCAGTCGATCGACTGCCCGGCAGCGGGCTTATAAATAGCAGTCGATCGGCGTCTCCTTTTCTCCACCAAAACATCGACCAAGAGAGCAGAATATATATATATATATATATATTTATATATATATATATATATATTTATATTAAATAAATCCAAACAAATTGAAAAATTCAAAAATCAAAAATATTTTTCGTTTTTGTACATATTTCGTTTTTGTGCACATTTTTTCTAGCCTTGCCTAACCATGTAGATATCTTGTTGCTTACCTCGGTTCCCGGCAACGACCTTTGCACAACCACGACGACACGAGCCCGTAGATAGGGGCGTTTTCTTTACCCTACAACTTTTTACCGCTTTTATTAGCTTAATTACGCAATGAGGACATTGCTAGGTTTTAAGTGTGGGGTGGTTAGAATCGTCCTAGGTTTTTTAATTTCGTCGTGTGCTTGCTTGTGTTTAGTTTGAGAAAACGTGTGTGCTATTGTTGCTTGGACCCTTGGCGAAGTGACGCGGTTTTGATGATTTGTTAGGATGTTTAGATTTTTGATCGAATTTAGTGGATTTAGGTGGTTTAACTTGTTGGGATTCCCGTTCGGTTTTAGCTTCGTGCTATCCTTGTGCTCGTTTGGAACTAGTGCCTCGACTAGCCCTCGTCATTGAACACTCTCTATAGGTTTTTGTTTGTAAATTGGAGTCATCAATTGCTCCACGTGCTCGATCGAAAATTTCGGAAGTTGCTAGGTAGCAACGAATGATCGGAGTCATTTGATAGCCTCGTATTATTCTTTTTAATATTGTGTTGTGTTTAGATCATTAGTTTAGTGTTTCTTTTGATTATCAAACTTTCAATTTCATTTTATAGCTTTCTAGCTTATGAACTTATGCTTTTAAGTTATAAAGTTATAATCAATTTCTAAGTTAGTAAAAGTTTATTAAGATCTTCCTTTTTAAACCCTAATCAATGCTAAGTATTTATGTTGACTTATTCAAATAAGTTGACTTTGATTTTCCCTCCATTTCCCTAATTTAAATTATTAAGTTTTAATAAGTTAATTAGTTTAAATTGATCGCTTTTAATATAAGCTTTAATTTCCTTTAAGAGCTTTCCATGTTTTTAAATCTTAATTTTCAATTTCATTCTTGGTTATAGAAACCAAAAAAAATGATTATCGCTTTCTAGGGTTAAATTAGCTTAATCGAACCGACGATAAGAACAACTGAGAAACCAAAAGCCGATCACATCCATCCTCGAGAGACACGACTCGGGAAAACTTGCCGCATCTACGATCGACTCCGTACTATTGCGGAGACGATTTCTAGAGCGTCGAGAAATCATCGATCATATACGTTTTCACACATCTTGATGGACCCTCAGCTAGACTCCTAATGTTCTCGTCGATCACATTGTTCGAACGATCTCTAGCCTATGACATTGACAAATTATTTTTAATTTTGGAAATATATTATATAAATAGATACCATAATTATATGATATGCATCTCGGTATCGAACGTCTTACATAATGTTTGAACCAATTGGCAAATTCATTTTCCAATTGTTCGTTGATCCGATCATCATTAATGTTTGGGTGGAGACGTTGAATGCTCTTCATGTAAATACTACATATAACGTTACCCAATTGAGGAAAAAAGTATTAGTACATTTATATATATGTATAAATTGACATTATAAATTGGAATGAGTATTCATACCTAACATATTTTTCGACCTCCACACAATTTAGGCAACACGTATATCCTTGCGGCGTTGTATTCTTTTCTCTTAGAAATCTTTTTCCCTTTGTACCAAACGTCTCTCCATATTTCTTAAACACCGAGGGAATTTCATCACCGTCATCGACACAATTCTGACCGTGGTCATTTCTAGGCATATTTGTTCTTTTAGTTGAAACGTGATCTTCAAAATAGTACGAACTAAAATTTGATGCCTCGTCTACCAGATATGCGTTTGCTATCGACCCTTCAACACTCGCCTTATTTTTCACATTGTTCTTTAGTTTGTGAAGATACCTCTCGAACAGGTACATCCATCTATACTTTACTGGACCAGCAATTCTCGCTTCATATGCAAGATGAACGGGCAGATGCTCCATCGAGTCAAAAAAACTTGAGGGAAGATCAGTTCCAGTTGGCACAATATTAACGGAATGTCACGCTCAAGTCGACTCATATCTTCGGTGCGAGTGATTGTTGATGTGAGATCCTTGAAAAACAAACTCAATTCGGTTAGAGCCTTCCACACATTCGAAGGAAGCAGTTCACGAAAGGCTGTTTTCCCACGAATGAAACCGAGGAATTTAAGATTCCCTCGTAAATTTTAAAAAATAAAAAAAATCGGAAAAAATAATAAATAAAAAAAATAGGATTTATTTCCGGGAAGCCGAGGCACACCCCTCCCCGCCCCGGTCGTAATTTCTTGGATTTTTGTTTTTTCTATTTTTTTACTATTTTTTCTATTTTTTTCGAGTTTTTTTTTTATTTTTCATATAAAATCGAAAAAAATAGAAAACGCCTACTAGGTGATCGACGCCCGACCCCCGTGGTTCCACGACGCCGAGGCGCACCCCCTCCCCGCCCCGGTCGTGAAATGATGGGATTCGTTTCTATTTTTTTACTAATTCTTCTATTTGTTTGAGTTTTTTTTCCATTTTTCATCTAAAATCGAAAAAGAATAGAAAACGCATCCTAGACGATCGACGCCCAACCCCCGTGGTCCCACGACGCCGAGACGCACCCCTCCCTCCAATATGGAAAAATCACGAAGATTCGTCACTAAGAGTTTCCAACCGAAGGAGTTCATCGATCGATCGTATCTTGTTGTTAGTCGAGTCCCACGACACGTGTGGATAACGCACGTGCTCGTTGGTATTTTTCTATCGAAATCGGGTGAAAGCCACCCCACGTGTCTAAGATGATAGGATTGGTTCCATTTTTACAATTTTTCCGATTTTTTCCGATTTTTTTTTTATTTTTTAAAAAACTATTTTAATTCCCAGGGAATCCTATATCCCTCGGTTTCATTCCGAGGGAAACAGCATTCCCTCGGAATGAAACCGAGGGATTTAAGATTCCCTCGAAAATTTTAAAAAATAAAATAAAATAATAACATTTCGAGGGATATTCAGTTCCCTCAGAATTTTCGAGGACTTTATTACCTCGGAATACATTCCCTCAGAAATCCGTCGGTTTCTTCCCTCGGTAATCATTGCGGCAAATAATGGCGCCGGAATTCCGAGGGGAATTCCGAGGGAATGTTGCTCCCTCGGAAAAAACTGAGGGATTTTGTTGTCCCTCGGTTTATCCCTCGGAAAATACCGAGGGAAGTCAATTCCCTCGGTTTGTCCCTTGAAAAACTGCTATTTTTTTGTAGTGTCTATCACTGAAAAAAATGTGATAATACGAGTAATATCACCACAACTCTTTTACAACCAACAACTATGCACTTTATCAAGAATCAAGTAAATTGAGAAAGTGGAGACTTTCACAGTTCTCTTGATAGATGTACATATCAAAGAGAGGTGTAGACTTTAGGGGGAGTCTCAACATGGGTTTGTTGTACTCTTTTTCCTTAGACCAAGTTTTATTTTTCCCATTGGGTTTTGTTACTTGGCAAGATTTTAATGGGGCAACAATGAAACACCATTTTACCCTTTGCCTTGGCACAAGGAGGAGTGTTGAAGAAAAAACACAATTAGTGTGTCTTCGTCAACAAGTAACTGATGTGGGATAATTTAGGTATTTGTTATCTTTATGTATTATGAAAACATGTATTTAATACCCTATAGAAAGGGAGTTTTTGATGAATAAGAGAGCCCTAATTTCTATCGTCTCATTCGTCTCTCCTTTATGTCTTATTCTTATGCTTTTCCTCTAACATTCTCATAAATTTAAGAACATGTTCGAGAGTTTAGGCTTAGAACATCTCCAATAGGACACCATGAACTCCCAATGATATGGTAAATATAATATAAATATTTACAAATTTCCTCCATAGGATAAATATGAATTGTGTAAAATAATTGACTACTAATTGATGGAGAAGAGAGATAAACAAATAAATTAATATAAAGATGTTAATAAATAAGGAAAATTATTAAATGGAAAATGTGTAGCATACTATATAGATGTAGGGTCCGTTTGGTTTAACTGATTTGAGAAGTTGATAGCTGGTAGGTAATAGTTGGGAAAATCTCATTTTTAGTACATTATGTTTACCACTTTCCAAAAAAGGTACGTCATGTTGGTCAGCATCAAACTACATACATTAAGTTGACAAATTCATCAAATTTAGTACAAATTAAGCCCAATCGGGCTTTAATGCCTACGTGGCATAATCTAAACATTACCTATCCTTTCTTGTTTAATTTAAAATGATAAATAAAGATAACTTTACCTAAATACCTATTTTACCCCTAGAATCACTTAATTACTATTCGAATTACTGTATTAATATGGGCCACTAATCTAATACAACAGAATTAATATTTAAATATATTAACAAATATACCCTCAAGTAAAACCTCCCAATTTTTTTAATTATGGTAATAATTAAAAATGAAGGAAAATTAAGCCTCAGTTGTAAATTGAAAAGTAATAAAAATAGTAGGACTGAATATTAGTAAAATCGGAAGAAAGAGTGAAATATATTTAAAACAACATTTAATTAGAAAACCAAAAAAAATTAACGAACCTAAAATGCCATTTAATTCTAAATGATACGAGACATCAACCAAATTTGAAGTTACGTCTGAAGCAATCAAAATCAAAATCAGAAAACTCAGCTAAATAATGTTTTTATCAAACAGTATGCGAAAAAACTAAAAAATGTATATTATATATATTACAATGCCATCATTTAATAGTAAGCTTCTAAACCAAATCATCAAGAACCTGATTTCAATCATCAAATAACCAAAAAAGAATGAACAAATTACGATCCGAGCCGAGCCGTGCTGTCCAGTATATCCAACCCCAATCACGTTCGCTATTGCTGCACGAAAAAAAACCAATAACCACCACAACCAACGACAACAAAAAATGAACCCAACCGACCCGCACTGCTCGTCGGCAGCACCCTCGGCAACGAGCACTCCTCCCCGTTGAAATAAACCTTGGTTGGAAACCCATCGCCCGCCGGGATATTAATCCCCGGCGTCAACTTCTTTTTGAATGAGATCACCGTCTGCTGCTTACCTGAGACCCGCGGGTCCCTTCCTGGATCCGCCCCGTCCGTCTCCCCCACCAGATAGTTCAACCCCTCGTCGATCGCAGTTGAGGGCGGTTGAGAAATCGAGCTGCTGGTAATACTGGCCCTGGGGCCCGAAAATGCAGTCCGAGGTGTCGACGACGGAGGGATAAGCGCCGAGCATTGCGAAGATGAACTCGTCCTCCATACAGTCCCAGCTGAGCTGCCAGTTGTCGAGGCGACCGAGGGGGTTGTGGTTCTCGATGGTGACCTGGGCCCAGTAGCTGGATTCGTACGTTCGGGTTATGTCGTACGTTATGGTTAGGTTGCCATCTTGTCGGGGTAGGAATTCTTGGTCGTCAATGGTGGTGTGGGGTTGGAATCTTGGGTCTTTAGTACAACAGACTTCCATTGTTCTATTCCCTGTAAATTAACAAAAATAAATAAAATTCAATCGAATTCAATTTGGAAGGAGAAATGTGTATTGTAAGTTTTAACAACAAAATCAACAAATAAATAATTATTCCTTGTGTTTTGATATAACATCAAGCAAAACCCTCAAAACCTCAAGATTCCAAAATTTATTGATCTCATCCGCAAAATAGACAAAAGTCAAAAAAAAAAAAAAAAGAGGCCAAACATCAATAGCACAGAGGTTTATAGTTAATCTAGTTGGAAATAAACCAAGAAAACAAAAAAAAAATCAAATCGTAAATCATTCTACACTAACCCAATCAACAAATCTCTCCAAATTCAAGAATTTCGTTGAAAAATCAAATTCCAAAAACCAAATCTTACCTAAAGTGACCAAAAGAAATCCAATCAACAAAATTCTCAACTCCAATTCACCAACTCCAAGAACCCACGATTTTAAAATTAAAAAATATAAAGAAAAAAGAAAGAAAATACACACAATAACCTTGCATAGTGGGTGCAGGGCAAATCCACCCATCGTTCACCAAAGATATATTCGTCGGCATAGGCACACCCCGCGGGCCAACTCCGAACTGGGTCCCACCAGCTCGACCCGAATGCCCATCTGGGTCGAGTCGCCAGCCGTCTCGATGCCCGTTTTCAGATCCATATTCGGGAACCCAGCAAAAACCGTCCCGTTCACCACACTCCCGGGAATGAAATTGGAACGAACGAGACGAGGGTTTGATTCGACCTAATCGGAACGCAGTTGAGGAGAATTGAGACCAGACCAATTGAGTCCTTTTTATATAATCCAGCGCACTTCAAAGGTAAAATAAGCAGTTCTTCTTAAATAAAACCAGATAGGGCTCCATTATGGAGCGGCATTCATCTGAGTTTTTAATTATTATTTTTTTTTTATAAATGCACGGTGGAATAAATGTCATGTGTCATATAAGCTCCGTAATAGAACCCTATCTATCTGGTTCTATAGAAAAATTCGTAGGCATTTATTTAAAGTTTTCTTTATTTATCATTTTAAATTAAGGGAGAATTCCCATATGATCCTATATGTAAAGTTTTTTTCCCAAATAATCCTACGAATATACAACTTTCCAGTTACTCCTACTATCCATACAATTAGACAAGATTACCCCAATAATCAATTTCCTCATATCACGCTCACACATTATTCTCTCTCATTCACTATCATATATTTTTTTCAAAAGAAAAATCTCAAGTATCTCGCCTCCTTCTTGTGTTTGGGCGAGAATTTCCCAAAATCTGTTATACATTTTAAGCACCCCAAATCGGTGAAACACATGATCCTTGAATTCATACTATATAATTCCGGATAGTAGGATTTTGCTAATTTGATTTTTATTTTCGTGGACTATTCTTGCCAAATCCAAGTAGGTTGAGCGAAATACATACTACCTCGAGTAGATTTCGAAACAGAATAAGAAGCTGCAAAACCCCAAGTAAGAATCTCTTTACATTTTGTTGTATGTAATTTTTTTATTTTATTTTTCTTTTTTGGGTAAATCATCACAATGGGGGGAAGGTTTTTTGGTTTTTAGTTTTGTTTAGTGCATACAGCATTTTTAGACCAATCTTATCTGTGCTTGGCCACAAGTTTTTACATGCAAAACACCATATTTTATGGTATGGAATCAGGTGAAAATTTTATGTAAAATGAGAGTACAAAAAACAAGACTTTGAAAGCATTAATTGCAAATTCTGATTATGTAGTTTGGAGTTTGAAGTATGAAATAAGAATTTTGCGTACTACTGATTCCATACTACACAATCATTGGTGAGCGTGGAGTTTAGTATTCTGCAAAATGTAACTTATGTACCCATTCCATACTGTTTAAAATATGTTAGCGTGGTATGGATTTTGTAGTATTCAAAATCTTGATTTCATACTACATATTCTATACTACAAAATAAGAATTTGCGGATGAAATGGACATTTGATTTGTGATAAATAGTTGGTTTTAGTTGGTAGTTCATTTGTTTGCAGTTGGTATTTCTGTTAGTAACTTATTTTCATAAGTCTGTGATTTGTAACCGGGCCATGTGTTTGTTGATGGATTCTTTTTAACATATGATCAGATTATGTAGTATGGAATAATGTTACCATGTAGTATGGAATAAGTAGATTTGTGTCCTGGCCATTTAACTACTTTAGGACATGATTAAATTATGTAGTATGGAATTAGTAGATTGAAGAATCTGATTTAAATATACATACGATTTCATATTACTGATTGCATACTAAATCAGGTTTTTCGTTTAATTGATTTCGTAATAATTGGATGGGTAGTATTGAATCACTATTATGCAAACAACATATTTCAAACTCCTGATTCCATACTACACTAACAAATGTAATTAGTACAAAATTAGTAGGAGAAGATTATGATTGTGATTATGAAATCAGTAAGGTGAATATTATTATTATTTTATTGCATTTAAATGATTCCATACTACATAACCAGGATGCACAATCATACTGGAGATTAAATGTTAAGACAAAATCTTATGTTAACTAACTTAATATTTTTTGCCCAAATACTACAGGAATGACTTTGCGATTTTTGTGTGTTTCTACATGAAACATGTAGTGCGGAAAAAAAGCATCTTATCGAATGTTGGCATTAACATCTTAAAGAAGTTCAAGGCCGAAATTATTGAAGCAATGGTGACGACGCCGTTAAAAAATGCAATGATCATGTCGATCAATGTCTTGATTTGTATATTTTTTTAGATAAAACCTAATATTATGGTAGTGTGATTTTGGCAAATGTAGTATAATTGTGATGTTCTAGTTTTGTTTTTTTTTTCTTCTTTCATGTACTGGTTATTGTTGTGAATTTAATATGACAATCATTTTGTAATATGAATTTTATACGCTAGTAAATTGTATATTCTCATATTATTATAGAGATTGTTATTTGGTACTTGGTAAAATAGTCTCATACTACTTGGGATAGAATTTCAAAATTTCGTACTAATTGGAACATGAGTTAATAATCATATACTGCCTAGAGTAGAGGTTGATAATTCCTTGCTACTTTGTAACATGAGTTATAATTGCATACAACTTGATGCCATGAGTAATAAATCCATACTATTTGGTAACACTGGTTAATTGTTTTATACTACTTAAAATACGGACTAAAAATTTCAAACTACTTTGAAACGTTGGTATGTAATTTATACTACTAATTCGAATAAAATTTCATAATTCCAAATTAATAATAATATATTCTGTGGAACATAAGTTGATAATTCCACACAAATTTATGATAGGAGTTTTAATTCCAAACTACTTGATAGCAAGAATAATAATTTCATACTATTTGGTAATAATAATTTCATACTATTTGGTAACAATAATTCCACACTACTTAAAATATGGAGTAAATAACTCTACACTGCTTTGAAACATTAGCTAATAATTCCATACTACATTATCCTATTTAAAAAGATTTCAGATTATGGGGCAGAAATGAGCGCATTCTAATTAAAGAGACCTCTAAGTACATTACATACTACTCTCTATGAACTACTTCAGTTAATATAATTCTTTGAATTCCACAACATCAAATGCTACATGGTAAAAGACCTATAAGTACATTACATACCACGTCAGAAAATAACCAGAAAAGTTTAATAAAAATATTGAATATCTCAATGAGAATTTCATATTGCTGATTATAAAGACCATTTCATGAGATTGTCTATGTAGCGTGGAATTATCAGTGGGCATCAAACAAGAAATGATAGGTATTGTTTAGATTATGCCATGTAGGCATTAAAGCTCGATTGGGCTTAATTTGTACCAAATTTGATTAATTTGCCAACTTAATGTATGTAGTTTGATGTTGGCCAACATGACGTACCTTTTCTGGAAAGTGACCAACATAATGTATTAAAAATAAAATTTTCCCGGTAATAGTTGATTGCAAAATGTTTCTTGGTAAATTAGTTAATTGAAGTAGTTGATTGAATGTTAATTTACTGATATAAACATGATTGAAATATATAAAAATAATAATTTACATAAAAATCAAGAAAATTATAATATTAATAATAATAATAAAGAAATAAACTTAGAATAATAAATAAAGACTTCTTAAAAAGATATTTTAAAATTTTAAGAGAAAGAAAAATATAAACAATGATACAAGAATTATTATATTGATAAATAATAAAAAATTATTATTATGTATAAAAATAATATTTATGTAGAGCCATAATATGTTAGTATATAAAAATTAATATTTTATAAATTTACTTAAGAAATAAAGAATTCTTAAAAAATATAAATAAAGATACCAAAATAATTACTTTGATTTCATTATGTCTAAAAATAATTTTTATGTAGAACTATAAGATAATATGTTAGTATATAAATATATATTTTATAAAAGAAAATGATAAAATGGAAATTCTCCAATCAGCTATCAACTGATTTGAAAAACTACGAAGTGTAACTTTTATTGAAACGGATCTTTTCAGGCCTAATCAGATATCAGGAGCAGATTCGAAACATTTACCAAGCAACAAAAAGGAACTTATTGTGGTGAATAAGCTATCAACTCATCCGAACCCCTCAACCAAGCGGTCACGTGGATGGTGTGCTAGACATTGTACATATTTTCTCTTGCCACATAAGAATTTTGAACTTATGTGGCAAAAAGTTTACTCAAATGGACATCTCATAGGAGATGCTCTTATTGAGTCCAACTAGTATTGTGCCCGTGCGTTACACGATAATTTTTTATTTTATTTTTTTGTAAAATAAAAATAATTATTTTAAATGTATTAAAGTATTTAAATAAGTAATTGTATATAGGGAAAATTCCCATTTAGTATACTCAGATCACCTCCAATTCTTATTTAATCCATTAACTCTATTTATTCCAGTCTAGTAAAATAATATCCCATATAACCAATAATATAATATAAACAGACAAAATTACCCTAATCAAAACCAAATTGAAGCATCGGTCTACACTGTCATCTGTGTAATTCACGCTATCCAAATATTCTACCCAGGCAGCTTTGCAAATAATTATGCTATGCAAACCGAAACAGAGTCGCCATTATTTTTGAAAATGTTGTCCAAGRAAATTACCTACAACACCGATATCGACTACTTTCTGAAGCACAATCGATTTGCAGAATACAAATTTCAGAAGGAATTTTTTTTACGGTGGATATCGATAGGAGTAAGTGGTGTCGWATTTGATTTTTGATTAACAAAACCAAGCAAGACTTTGCTCAATGGTTTTTTTTGGTGTGTGTGTGTTATAAATCGATTGTGTATGTTTGTTACAAGTCGGCATCTCCAAAGCCATATACAAATGGCTTCAGAATTTGACACTGTTGTAGGAGATGTCCACTGATTATTCCACGCTACATAGACAATCTCATGAAATGGRCTTTATAACCAGCAATATGAAATTCTCATTGAGATATTCAATATTTTTATTAAACCTTTCTGGTTATTTTCTGACGTGGTATGTAATGTACTTATAGGTCTTTTACCATGTAGCATTTGATGTTGTGGAATTCAAAGAATTATATTAACTGAAGTAGTTCATAGAGAGTAGTATGTAATGTACTTAGAGGTCTCTTTAATTAGAATGCGCTCATTTCTGCCCCATAATCTGAAATCTTTTTAAATAGGATAATGTAGTATGGAATTATTAGCTAATGTTTCAAAGCAGTGTAGAGTTATTTACTCCATATTTTAAGTAGTGTGGAATTATTGTTACCAAATAGTATGAAATTATTATTACCAAATAGTATGAAATTATTATTCTTGCTATCAAGTAGTTTGGAATTAAAACTCCTATCATAAATTTGTGTGGAATTATCAACTTATGTTCCACAGAATATATTATTATTAATTTGGAATTATGAAATTTTATTCGAATTAGTAGTATAAATTACATACCAACGTTTCAAAGTAGTTTGAAATTTTTAGTCCGTATTTTAAGTAGTATAAAACAATTAACCAGTGTTACCAAATAGTATGGATTTATTACTCATGGCATCAAGTTGTATGCAATTATAACTCATGTTACAAAGTAGCAAGGAATTATCAACCTCTACTCTAGGCAGTATATGATTATTAACTCATGTTCCAATTAGTACGAAATTTTGAAATTCTATCCCAAGTAGTATGAGACTATTTTACCAAGTACCAAATAACAATCTCTATAATAATATGAGAATATACAATTTACTAGCGTATAAAATTCATATTACAAAATGATTGTCATATTAAATTCACAACAATAACCAGTACATGAAAGAAGAAAAAAAAAACAAAACTAGAACATCACAATTATACTACATTTGCCAAAATCACACTACCATAATATTAGGTTTTATCTAAAAAAATATACAAATCAAGACATTGATCGACATGATCATTGCATTTTTTAACGGCGTCGTCACCATTGCTTCAATAATTTCGGCCTTGAACTTCTTTAAGATGTTAATGCCAACATTCGATAAGATGCTTTTTTTCCGCACTACATGTTTCATGTAGAAACACACAAAAATCGCAAAGTCATTCCTGTAGTATTTGGGCAAAAAATATTAAGTTAGTTAACATAAGATTTTGTCTTAACATTTAATCTCCAGTATGATTGTGCATCCTGGTTATGTAGTATGGAATCATTTAAATGCAATAAAATAATAATAATATTCACCGTACTGATTTCATAATCACAATCATAATCTTCTCCTACTAATTTCGTACTAATTACATTTGTTAGTGTAGTATGGAATCAGGAGTTTGAAATATGTTGTTTGCATAATAGTGATACAATACTACCCATCCAATTATTACGAAATCAATTAAACGAAAAACCTGATTTAGTATGAAATCGTATGTATATTTAAATCAGATTCTTCAATCTACTAATTCCATACTACATAATTTAATCATGTCCTAAAGTAGTTAAATGGCCAGGACACAAATCTACTTATTCCATACTACATGGTCACATTATTCCATACTACATAATCTGATCATATGTTAAAAAGAATCCATCAAAAAACACATGGCCCGGTTACAAATCACAGACTTATGAAAATAAGTTACTAACAGAAATACCAACTGCAAACAAATGAACTACCAACTAAAACCAACTATTTATCACAAATCAAATGTCCATTTCATCCGCAAATTCTTATTTTGTAGTATAGAATATGTAGTATGAAATCAAGATTTTGAATACTACAAAATCCATACCACGCTAACATATTTTAAACAGTATGGAATGGGTACATAAGTTACATTTTGCAGAATACTAACTCCACGCTCACCAATGATTGTGTAGTATGGAATCAGTAGTACGCAAAATTCTTATTTCATACTTCAAACTCCAAACTACATAATCAGAATTTGCAATTAATGCTTTCAAAGTCTTGTTTTTTGTACTCTCATTTTACATAAAATTTTCACCTGATTCCATACCATAAAATATGGTGTTTTGCATGTAAAAACTTGTGCCAAGCACAGATAAGATTGGTCTAAAAATGCTGTATGCACTAAACAAAACTAAAAACCAAAAACCTTCCCCCCATRGTGATGATTTACCCAAAAAAGAAAAATAAAATAAAAAAATTACATACAACAAAATGTAAAGAGATTCTTACTTGGGGTTTTGCAGCTTCTTATTCTGTTTCGAAATCTACTCGAGGTAGTATGTATTTCGCTCAACCTACTTGGATTTGGCAAGAATAGTCCACGAAAATAAAAATCAAATTAGCAAAATCCTACTATCCGGAATTATATAGTATGAATTCAAGGATCATGTGTTTCACCGATTTGGGGTGCTTAAAATGTATAACAGATTTTGGGAAATTCTCGCCCAAACACAAGAAGGAGGCGAGATACTTGAGATTTTTTCTTTTGAAAAAAATATATGATAGTGAATGAGAGAGAATAATGTGTGAGCGTGATATGAGGAAATTGATTATTGGGGTAATCTTGTCTAATTGTATGGATAGTAGGAGTAACTGGAAAGTTGTATATTCGTAGGATTATTTGGGAAAAAAACTTTACATATAGGATCATATGGGAATTCTCCCTTGTATATATGTATACTTAAGTCATATGTGTGTGTGTGTGTGTATTTTGGTGAGAACCATCACTGGTTCTCAAATTAGAGATGATATGTACTACCATAATTGTTCCATATATATAAATCATCTAAATATTATTTAAAGATCGAACAGTATTGAAAATAATATAACTTGGTTCATAAAAGAATTGTTATTATACGAAATGTAGTTTATAAATTCTGAAAAAATTTCTTATACACAACTTTTGTAATTTTATTACAATATTTATTCTCATCATCGTCGATCAATATTTTTAAACCCTTACAATTGGTCACCTTTGATATCAAGGCTGACAAATCAATCGTGTCGGGTTCTTATCGGGCCAGCACAATAAGGCACGACACGATAATCATAGACACGAACACTACACGATAAACTTGTCGGGCCTATAATATAAACTCGAATCACGACACGCTAAAAACACAAAAAGTACAACACGGTACGATAGGCACGATAAACAAAAATACTGAATTTATTTAATCTTACCAGTTAAGCACATTAGTCTCGTTAATTAATAAAATACATAATTTTCTTAATAGATATAATACATATCTATAAAATTATCAATACAAATTGTCAAATACATTTAAAATTATAATATGACAAATGTACTAATGATAAATTAAAGATCACAAATACTAATAATGAATAAATGAATATAAAAGGGGGAAATTAAAATATTATCGGGTCTTATCGTGTTTATCGGATTAGCGCGTGATCAACTCATTACTTAACGTGTCTTATCGTGTCAGCCTGATAAGGCACGAATCCAATAAGCCTCAACCCATAGCCTATTATTTTGTGTTGTGTTCGTGTCGGTCAATCATGTTGTGCCTGTTTTTCCACCCCTACTTGATATAGCAACATACAACTGATCATGACTGAAAACTGAGTTTTTTAGGAAAAGTCCAACGTGAGAGAGAGATTGTCCTTGAATTTTGTTGATCATCATAGTATATGACACAATCATAGGAAATTATCGTCGTTGGAATTTGAAAGTCAAGCTCGAATTAGATGGTGTGACAATCATTTTAGGGATGAACAACAATTCACCTGCATTGCTTCCTTGAGAAATATTAGCCTATACAATATGATCGTCAAGTTTGTAACAACCAACATTACACAATACAAGGAAATAAATCAATATTTCTCAACAACATGAGTGGAATTCTAATTTTTAGTTTAGCTCATAGTTCGGCAATCCATAACACTTAATGGTTTTTAGAAACTTTGGTGAGTGGACGTCTTACAATATGTCAATGTTTAAATCGGAACTTTAATTCTCCATCATTTTATGACATCCTATATTTATTAATCAAATCGACGACATCAAGTGTTAGGGATTGAATAGCACGACCCTCCAAACAAGTGAAACATTAAGTAATTTTTCAAATTGTGGATATGTGATGGCCACAATTGACGGAACATGGTCACCATCATCTTTCAGTAATAGATAACCTGGATTTCAGTTTGAGCGATACCATCGTTTGGTCCTCCAACTATTTATCGAAGTGACAATTTTTTTTTAACTTGACACAATCGGGATCTGAATTGTGATTTTGCAGCACCACATTCTTGGTCAACTTCAAAACCATGTAATGAGTCCATAAATGCAAATATTTGATCATCATGTGTAATACGTCTGGTCCAGCACCATTTGAAACAACTGGCAAAACTTGATGAAAATCTCCACAAAGAATTATTATTTTGTTACCAAATGAAAGCTGCGCATTATAATTATTTTGCGATCTCATCACGTCTTTCAATGTTTTGTCCATAGTATCAGAATAATTGCTATGCATCATTGGAGATTCATCCCAAATAATGAGATGCACATCCACCATTAATTTTGCAAGTGGAGTACAAGGAAACATCGAGATCTTGTTGGATATTAAAAGTAATACTAAATCTAGAATGTCTAATTCTTCCTTTCGAAATAAGAGAAGTTATGTCGTTAGATATTACATTAACAATTCCACTATTAGATTTGTAGAAAGCGTCCTCTGTATCCATAGATGAGAAATACACCACCCTTGGTTAAATGTATAACATCCATGACTTTATCAATTTTGGCAGAAAATATATTAAAAATATTTAAATAAGTAATTATATATATGTATACTTAAGTTTTATGTATGTATTTCGGTGAGAACCATCCATAGTTCTCACACCATAGATAGTTTTTACCGAAACCACTCCCTATATATAATACATTTAAATATTATTTATACATCGAATAATATTGAAAAGTAATATAACCTGTTCATAGAATAATATTATCTAAATGTACTTTAAAAATTATGAAAAATTTCCTTATACACAACATATATAATATTATTACTACGTTTATTCTAATCATCGCCGATCAATATATTTAAACCCTTACAATTAGTCACACTTGATATAACAACGTACAATTAACCATGACTGAAAACTGACTTATTTAGGAAAATATTTGTTTGGTAATTCTAAACTTTTGCAACACCATCATCTCCAAAAACACTTGTTTGATCATTCTAAACGAATTATTTTACTATCCAGCATGGATTGTAGGTATGCTACAAATTTGGTATGAAGAGAGTTTTTTACATTGTTACCTCTACATAGTGATCAAATAATAGTATAAGTATACGAAATAAAATATGAATATTCAAATGAAGTTAAAGT
>BMAC01000043.1:1030679-1087364 GCA_014905375.1 Phtheirospermum japonicum
AAAAAAGAAAAGAAAGAAAGACAGACTTATTCTTTGTTTGAGATACATATAAGAAAAGAACAATAAAATAATTGGGAAATGAATAAAAATATATAATGGTAATTTAGATAATATGAAATGTACTTTGTGTTTCAATGGGAAATATATAGATTAAATGTGAAGAAACATATTTAAGTGATTAAATGGCATTTAACACATATACATATGTACTATACAGGAATTTCCCCAAAAAATTATGCATTTTTTTTCTTTTTTATTACGAGTTGTTTATGAGTAAGCTAAATTTATTCAAGTAATGAATTTGTAAAGGAATTGTTTTTGTATTCTGAAAACTGATTACACACATACACACATACTAGCACCCGTGTATTATATGAGATTTATTAAAAAAATTTAATATACATTATTTTCAGCTCGTGCTTTGTACCGATACCTAATCAATATTTATTAACTAATGTTTTTTTCTTAAATAATTATATATTCTTATGTTCATATTAAATAAGTTAATTTATTCACATACTTAAAAAAATTCAAAAGTTGTCACATTCTCAACCCGTGTCCAAAATTTATGAATTGATTATTATTATTAATAAACACTTTTATATTTTAATATTTAAATTAATTTCGTTAATAATTTTTAGTTACATACTTTATATTTCAAATCATATTCTCCACATGTATGTACCTATATCTAATAAATATTTATCAATTATTATTATATAAATTTATATATTTTATATTTAGATTGAATTCGTTAATAATATTTGGTTACACACTCAGATTATTTCAAATAAATCACAATTTACTTATATTTATACTAGTTTAACACTCGTGTATTACACGGGATTTATCAAAAGATGAATATAAAAGATATTCATGATAATTACGGAGTTTTAAATTTAAAATAAAAAATACAAAAGATGTATTATCAAGCAGTGCCTTCATGTCTAATCTATTTATTAATTATTGTAGTTACTAATTAATTTTATATTTTAATGTTTATGTTAAATTTATTAATAATCTTAATTACATACTTAGAAAATTAAAAGACGTCACATTCTTAACACGTATCTAATCTCTATTTATAAATAATAATTATTAAATCATTATATATTTTAATGTTTATATTAAATTCATAAATAATTATGTAACACCCCAAATTATGAGACTACCTAGGAAAGCTCAATAGATTTGATTGTTAACTCATACCAACAAGGTGCATCTTCTTTTCTGGAAGCTCTCTTATCAAAATTTCAAAGTTAAGCGTGCTTGGCCTGGAGTAGAGGTGAGATGGGTGACCTCCGGGGAAGTCTTTTCAGGGTGCGCTAGAAAAGATTCGTGTCGGTACAGTGGGACTAACCGTCAGGTTTGGAAGGCAATCTTGGGGCGTTACAAATGGTATTAGAGCCGACCGTCAGGTTTGGAAGGCGATTTTGGGGCGTTACAAATGGTATCAGAGCTGTTTGCCAGCCGAAAAACTGGGAACTAAGTGCTATGCGGAACAAGGTTACAACGCGTATGGAAAGCCCGTGAGGGAGAAGGCCCCAGTAGAGGGAGCCCAAGACCAGGATAGCCCATGGTTACAATCTTGAACCCGTAGGAGCCACCTCTAGAATCCCAATGCCTGGAAACGGATCTTGAGATAGTTCAAGCGCGACGAGGATGTCATAAGTTTAAGGGGAGTAGATTGTAACACCCCAAATTATGAGACTATTTAGGAAAGCTCAATAGATTTGATCGGTAAACTCATACCAACAAGGTGCATCTTTTTTCTGGAACCCCTCTTATCGAAACTCCAAAGTTGGCCTGGAGTAGAGGTGGGATGGGTGACCTCCTGGGAAGCCTTTCTAGGGTGCGCGTGAGTGAGGACAAATCGCGCTAGAAAAGACTTGTGTCGGTACAGTGGGACTAACCGTCAGGTTTGGAGGGCGATCTTGGGGCATTACAACTCTGCAGATGGGATTCTTAAACCCAGCTCTGTGAGGGCCTTCCACATGACAGCCGTGAATCTTCATCCCGAAAAATCTCAATCCTTTCATATCAATGAAACGCCTTAGATTTGATGCATATCCATTTGAAAATTGAAGAGCTTTTACCCACTCACACAAGGCAACTTATGATGTCTTATCCAATGTGTAACAAGTTTTAGAATACTTTCCTACTGAGTCTTGTTGTAGGCCGGGACGAAAATAATATTTGTTCAGTTCATTCCTGGATTTTGGGAGTGTATTTTGTCTTACTCTTGACATTCATAATATGAAAATTGAAGAGCTTTTACCCACTCACACAAGGAAACTTATGATGTCTTATCCAATGTGTAACAAGTTTTAGGATACTTTCCTGATGCGTCTTGTTGTAGGCCGGGACGAAAATAATATTTGTTCAGTTCATTTCTGGATTTTGGGAGTGTATTTTGTCTTACTCTTGACATTCATAATCATTCTGAACACATTATTGAACACATTATCAAACACAATTTTCTCAATGTGCACAACATCTAGATAATAGGGAATCAAACTTGTTCTCTAATATGGCAAATCCCAAGATATGCTTGTCTTCCTCCAACCACTTAAATTTGTTATGTGTCCATTGACGACCACTTCATCCAGATCAGTAACTTTCAAAAGACCCAAGCTTTTTATCTCGGTTTTGGTTTGAGAGATATGTGAGTTCTTCTAAAATAATTATATATAATATTGACATATATATGAAATTTAAATTAAAATATTAATAAATAATATGTTTATTACTTTCCATCGTTATAGGCACAAGATCCCTTGAACAATGTCATCAACAATTACATTAGGAGTATATCATTAGGTCCATCACGATGTATGACTACATATCATGGTTGCAAGATAAATGGATACAGGTTTCATACACTTTCATATGGATCAAATAGATCAACTTCAAGCACTGATGTCTGTATAAAAGGAACAAATTATGGGGATGAGTATGATTACTATGGTCGCCTTGTAGAAGTTGTTAGACTCAACTATACAGTGTTGCTTACAAGGGCACAATCATGTTCAATTGTAAGTGGTTTGATCCAAATCCTGCAGGAACAAAGTTTCATCCTCAATATAATCTTTTTTATGTCAATTATAAGCATAGACGATAGGGCCTCATTGGTAAGTGCTACAAGATCTCACTCAATCGCTATGAGTCGTATGTACTTGTTGCCTAAGTTGTTCAAATTTACTACTGCGTGTATTTGAGTTTGAAACGAGATAAGTTGGATTGGTTGGCAACGTGCATAATTAAATTAGATCAACAATAGATTTTATCAAGCCTATGTTTCCTAATCAATCCTTTGGAGAGGAGCATATAGAAATACATAATCTAATACAATTGCAAGACGAAGATTTCCAATTACATGTCGACCTTATTATTAATGAATTTGATGAACTTGTCGATGAGGCGGAGGAGGAGACAGAAGATGAGTTTCTAATCGATGATGAAGATATGGAAGAATATGAGTTTCATGATAACCTAGATAGTGAAAGTGTCGGTTTAGGTCAATTATAAAACTGATATATACATATATAATTTGAAATTATATTAATTCATTTACACCGATTCAATTGCGCTAATATGCTTAAATTTTAATGTTTTTTAAATGAGAGGTAAAGGTCATGGACGTTCTTATCTGGGCATATCTTCGGGTTGTGCTTCACTTGGTTCATCATCCTCGTCTCATCATCACTTAGAGGATGAAGACGGTGATATGATGGACTTATCAGCGGTAGAATTGTCAAAATAGGCCAGGCCCGTCGGGCTAGCCCGCCCCGCCTTTATAAAGGTAGGGGGTGGGTTAAGACTTTAATGGTCCGCCAGYAYGCGGGCKTYAARGGGRTGYKKCAAATGGGCCYCGGGCTTTGGCGGMTRGGTACGGGTCYGGRGTGGGTTAGCCCGCCACAACAAGAGTTGGTCACACGCGCATTTATTCTTACCCGATCACTACGCCATAGTAAATCCAAGAAATTCACAAACTTTGTATTATATTAATTTAATTAAAATAAAAGGAAAAAGGAGAGAGATGTCTTTTGTTTGTTAAAAAAACTAAAATAATATTATTTCGTGGACCAACAAGTATATGCATATAGATAGGTGTGGCTAGATTAGATTGGCAGTGGGCACTTAATAAATATTTTCTAAACTAACCTACATAAGGGATAAGACTAAGGAACGAACGGGAGACAGTCACAATTGTAATTCTCATTCTGTAAGCATAAACACAACCCTAAATACAGTTTTAAAAAGCCCTAACACCTAAAGTAGCCTTAATTCTTCTTTGTTATTTTTTATATAAATCGAAGCAGTCGCAAATATGTAAAAATGCAAACCATCATTCTCCAAGGTAATTCATTTTCCATTATTATATACCCATTTGGGTTTAATTTCTGCCGCTCATGTCAAAATTATATTACTTTTTTTTTCTCTTTTTTTCCTTTTTTTTAATTTTCTACTAATTATAGTAGATGAATTAATTAATACCAGATTTTGAGGTAAACTCATCAATATATTTTTGTTGGTGGATATACATTTTTATAATATGTTTAATTTCGAATTAAAACCTATATTATCTTATAGTTTGGACGATTATCTAAATAGTCTACTTCCCTGATTTTTTTTTTTATGTATGTTGTTAGGTATGGTCAGATTTTATTTTAAATTGATTGTTTTTTTTTCCTTTCATTTTAGTGGATATGGTTTTTCGCAAGGCAAAAGGTCATGGAATCTGATTCTTTGCAACAAGATATTAACTTTGATGGAGATAAAGGTTTGGAGACTAAAACCAATGCAGAGTTAGGTAAGTCTAAAGAATTTTCTTGTGTTTGAAGTTATTTTGAAAAAAAGGAGGTTGGTGAAGATGGTATACAAAGGGCTGGATGCAAAGGGTATCAAAAAATATATAAGTGTGGGGGTAAGAAATATGGAACATCTATGTTAAGACGTCACATGGAATCTTGTCAAGCATTAAGGTGTCATGATGTAGGTCAAATGATTGTTGACAGTGATGGGAAGATTAGGTCTAAAAAAATTAATCCTAAAACTGCACATGAATTGTGTGCTGCTGCAATTATTCAACATGATTTACCATTCTCATTTGTTGAATATAAAGGCATTAGGAAAATGATAAAATACTTGTGTCCTGAAGTTCTTATTATCTCGAGAAACACTCTTGTTTCGGACATTAATAAAATGTACTCGAAGGAGAAACAAAAGATTAAGAAAGTATTAGCCACTATAAAAAATAGAGTGTGTTTAACTTCTGATGTGTGGACTGCGTGCACTAGTGAGGGGTATATTTGCTTGACTGGTCACTTTGTTGATGATAATTGGAAACTGAATAGTAAGATACTTTGCTTTGCTGATATGCCTCCTCCACACTTGGGAGTTGAATTGGCTGCAAAAATATTTTAGTTTTTAAATCAATGGGGGATTGATAGTAAGGTTTTCTCTTTGACATTGGACAATGCATCTAATAATGATTGTATGCAAGATATTTTAAAAGATCAACTCTATTTGCATGATAGTTTATTAAGTAATGGTGAGTCTTTTCATATCCGTTGTTGTACTCATATATTAAATATCATTGTCTAAGAAGGTTTGAATGGGGTGAGTTCAGCTTTGAGAAAAATTAGAGTCTGTGAAATATATGAAAGGTTCAAAGAGTAGGAAGATAAAATCTGACGAATGTATGACGGCAGTTGGTAACATTGATACTGGTGTTGGCTTAAGATTAGATGTGACTACTCGTTGGAACTCAGCGTATTTGATGTTAGATAGTGCCATTAAATACAAAAGGGACTTTGCTTCCCTTCAATTAAATGATAAAAAATATAATTTTTGTCCTTCGGTTGAAGAATAGAAAAGAGGTGAGAAAATATGTGATTTTATTGAGCCATTCTACTATACTACCAACTTGATATCTGGTTCCTCTTATCCTACATCAAACCTGTACTTTATGCAAGTTTGGAAGACTTATGTTGCATGAAAACTTGGCCAATGAAGATGCATTGATAAGTGATATGTGTGTGAGAATGAAAGTAAATTTTGACAAATACTGGAGTCAATATAGCATAGTGCTTGCATTTGGAGCTATTCTTGACCCATGAATAAAATTTTCAATGTTGGAATATTTTTATTCAAAGGTTAAGAGTGATCCTATTAAATGCCAATAGAAAATGGCACTTGTGATGACAAAGATGCGTAAGCTTTTTGAGAATTATGATAACAAGCTCTGATTCTTCAACTATGTCAATCTCAAGGGATATTGGTTACTTTGGCCATCGCAGTGCACAATATTCCTGAGGGTTTAGCTGTTAGTATGGACCTGGCATCAAGAGGAGTGTCTCCACAGAAAGCCATGTTATGGAGTGTAATTATATCACTACCCCAGCCTATTGTAGCAGTTCCTTCATTTATTTGTGCTGATGCATTCTACAAGTTTCTGCCATTTGCTACGGGATTCGCCGCTGGGTGTATGATTTGGATGGTTATGGCTGAGGTCCTTCCAGATGGTTTTAAGGAATCTTCCCCATCTCAAGTTGCATCTGCTGCTACACTTTCGGTAGCATTTATGGAAGCTCTCGGTGCTTTGTTTGAGCATTTTAGCCACAGCTACAACCTAGAGGATGCTTCCGGATTCTTTTGTCTCTCTACTTTTCGGTCTGGGCCCGTTGCTCGGCGGCATCTCCCTCGTCGCCTTCGCCCTTTACTATCGTCTCCAGCACGCCCTCCTCACCAGCATTGCCTATGGCATCGCCTTCATCCTCGGCGCCTAGCGACCCTTTCAACTCCTCCTATCCTCCCAAGATGGGCCTTTTCGAGCTCCTCGTCCTCCTCGGCCTCGGGTCGGCATCCATCCACGTGCCCATATCCATCATCACGAGGCTCGGAAACCGCAAGAAAACCTCAGCCCACACGTTATCCGCTGTCGCCGGCCCGTATCACTCGATAAGCGCCCTCACGCTCCAGTCGATCCTGTCGTGCGCTGCCATCGCCCTCCACGCGCTCGCCGAGGGCCTCGCGCTGGGGGTGGCTGCTCCCAAGGCCTACGGGCTCGGGCGGCACATGGTCCTGCCCGTCTCGCTCCACGGGTTCCCCCGCGGGGCCGCCGTGGCGAGCTGCATCCTCGGCGCGACCGCCAGCTGGCACGGGTCGCTCCTGTCCGCAGTACTCATCGGGTTCGTGGGCCCGTTGTCCGCCATCGGGGCGATACTGGCCGGGATCGACTATAGCGGGTTGGACCACATGATGGTTTTTGCCTGCGGGGGGCTTTTCCCGTGCTTCGGGGCATCGTGAGGAGAGCGGTTAAGTTAGATAAAAGGAAGGCGAGTGTTGGGCTTGTGATTGGGCTCGTGTTTGCTAGTATATGTTTAACGTGCACGAAGCTTGTGTGTTTTCACATGCCGTATTGCAACTCTGCACCTGAAGCTGTCAGGTGATGAGCCAGGTGCGAGTGTGTATACTGGTTTCGATGACACAATATGGTAGGAGCGAGTAAGCTATAATGTTCGTATTAATCATCACTCGAGTGCCATTTTATTTTTTCGGCTGATTTTTAATGGATATTGTATACTTGAAATAGTATCATGAGATTTACTCAACAATTTAGAGATATTCATAGCGACATAAACAAAAAAAAAAAAGTGGAGTAATTAAAAATAAAGGCAAGAGAATCTTTGATGTAAGTATTCTGATATTTTCTTTCTTTTTTATATTTATATTCTTTATTTTCATGCCTATGTAATATATACTTTAAACAAATATAGAAGATTAAAGCTTACAAGAGCCAAACTGTTACAAATGCCGAGAAATCTCAATTGGATCTCTATTTAGAGGATTCGAAACGTGAGTTTTCATATTATGAGGATTTAGATGTTTTGGATTATTGGAAAAATCATCAGCACTGATACCCCTCTATTGCATTGATGGCACGTGATGTTCTTGCTATCCCCATAACTACTGTTGCATCGGAGTCGGCATTTTCTATTGGTGCTCGTGTGCTCACCAAATATAGAAGTTGCATCTTACCCGAAAATTCAAGCTCTTATTTGCACTCATAGTTGGGTTTTGGTGTTGGTAAGTTAGTTTACATAATATTAACTTATGTCCTTTAATTGATATTGTAGTTTATTGTGATTTTATTTAATTATATTTTATGTTTATAATATGTAGATGATGAGGAAAGTTCAGTCATAAAAGCATCATAGTCATGTGAAGGTGATTTGTCATGTGAAGGTGATATAGTCGGAGGTTCAAATTTGGCAGAAAGTGATAATGCAGTAGTGATTGGAGAAAAAATTGATGATTTGGGTCTGATTGACTAGTGCACTTGATTTCAGTTTATGCAAATAATAAGTTCTTATTATAAAAGAACATTTATTTAAGTTTATTTAATATTTTTGGATTTCATTGCAGTTTATGCAAATAATAAGTTTATGTTGTTATGAACTTAATTTGATGGTCGTAGCATATAAGATCATGTAGTTAAATTGTTATGGCCCTTTTCTTAATTATTATTATTTATATGCATTTCTATTCAAAAAAAATCTTGTTGTTGTTCTCTTCAATTTTCTGAAATATTTTATTTTTTCCTTCTAATTTGAAATAACTTTTTTAATAGTTAATTCTCAAATATCAATAGGCCTTGATATTTATCTGCATATAAATTATGTATATATAATATGAGTGCAAAAATAAACGATTTATATACATTAGCGGGTCAGCCCGCCCAACCCGTGGCCCAAGGCGGGTAGGGTTTGGGTTGAGGGGATTTTGGCCCGTCATGAAGTTGGGCTAGCCCGCCCCACCCGTCAAGTTGCGGGCTTTGTCAGTCTCTGGCCCGCCCCGCCCCGCTAGCCCGTTTTGATAGTTCTATCAGTGGGGACTCCGCCGTCCGTTCCAGCCACCTCGTCCGCTGCTAGTACTTCAAGAGGCCTCATGCCACCACGTCCTGGTATGATCGAGGTTTATGTCATTCCCCCAAGGTGAGTAACTTTAATTTAATTTTATTTATAATAAACTCTTCATGTTAATATATTGCTCTAATAAACCATATATTTTATTATGCTATGCGTCATTCGTCGGAGTTACCAATGATTCTTCGGCTGATCCACGAGGCTAGTGTACACCCTGATGGGTGGAAGTACGAGCATATTCCCTAGTGTCATCGACAGTTGTGGTGGCCCAAATTTTTGGTAATTAACTAATAATGTTTTTGAAAGTTGTTTTATATAATATTTTTTTATTAATCAAATTATTTTGTTTTGTTTTCAAGAGGCACTGGTATTGGGACCCGAGTTTGTATTCTGAGGAGGTTGTACAGAGTAACTTCTATAGTTCTATGGCTCACTCATGGCGCATCCGTCTCCATGGATGGAAGGCAAAGTAGAGAACGGAGGGGAGGGTGCCCACAGGCGTGAGGCAAGGACACCTAGAGGATGTGGGTACCAAAGTTTGAGAAGTCGGAGAATAAGAAGCAGTTCGAGCAGGTAAGCAGGAATAGGATGAGCGAGCCCGGTGGACCTAGTACTTGGATAGCCAAGCACAAAGGCAGGTCTCAAACTGCGATTGGTCATGCACGTCAGCTCGTATGTAAATTTAAATGTATTTGTAAATTTATCTCATAAGTAATTAATTAGTTCATAATTAGTGATAAATTAAAATAATTTATATATTGTATACATTCTGAGGATATGGGTAAGGAACACATTTGAGCTTTTCTTGATTATGCACCAGAGACCTAACAACACTTTCACTGATCCTGTATCGCAGCAGATTTTTCGTAAGTATTTTATTTATATGCAATTAATATATATATATATATATATATTTCATTTTTAATTCTCGTAATGGTAAATTATACATCAACCAAAATATTGCAGGAGAAGTATCAGTGACGTCTTGAGAAAAGACGTGTTTCATCATAGGATCCTACCGACGTTAACAATGGTGAGGTCTATCTAGAGACCATCGGAGTCAATAAGGGTCGTCAATTTGGCACGGGATTCTTAGAAGGTCTTTTGATTTCAAAAGACTTCTAGAGGTGGTACCTCCTCTGCTCTAGATAGTCATGTCACAAAGCTCCAAATACAGTTGCATACTCTTAAAAGTCAGGTCCAGACACAGCTCAAGACAAATGAGCAGGCACATCAGGAGTATTTTCAGGCGATGCGCAAGGAGCTTACTCGTAAACTACTTGAGATGCAGGTGACTCTCCGTCAGTAAGTGATGGAGGAAGTCGCGGCAGTGATGAGAGCAGGACGGTGGCGGCCTCCCTCTGATTCTCCAGAGTATTAGTGTTAGTATTAGTGTTAGGAACGGAATATTTTTTCAAAATATTTATGTTTGATATTTTATTTTAATTGTATACATTATAGGATGTGTTCATATTTAGTGTTTAATTTATTTTAAGACCTGCAAATTATATGTTGTATTTGATTTTTAATTTGTGACACAATTACAGTTTAAAAAAATAAAAAAATAAAATAAAATGCTGACGACAAAGAGGTTGTCAGCAAAATTCTGAAGATACTGACGATCATAACCCGTCAATTATATTTTGAGATTGCTGATTGACAGAACTCGTTAGCATATGCTGACATCCATCCCACCCGACAACAAATGCTGACAGGTACCAAAAGACGACAATGATCTTGCTGACGGGTATTACCCAGCAGCAGATCATCCACAAATGTTGACGGGCTAAATAATCTCATCCGCATATATTTATCAACGTCAAAAATATTGACAGGTAGAACCCGTCAATTATTGATGACGAATTTACTGACGATTTTGCCCGTCAAACGTTCTCCGATTTATTCGTTATGTATAACAAAGTTGTAGATGTTAAACTCTATACATTGTGCCGCCACTTTAGATAAAAGCATGATAAGAGCTTCATTATGGTGAAGTATGTATGACACGGAATCCCCGCGTGGAAGTTAGCACCCAGGAAAATGGGTCTTGCATTATCATCAATTCGAAACCCATTTCCTATACATCATCGATTCAGTTTTCTGATTTTCTCCACTCACTGCTCTCTCTCTCTCTCTAAAAATGCATTCACCATAACAACGGCTGCCAAACCACCAACACCGAACCCTATGATCACTGTCGTCTTCCTCTACACATACCACCTCTACTTTGCCGCCTCTCTCAACAACACACCGACACCCAAACACAAACCCCCTCCTCAAATCAACCATCGACCCAAACGACACCGTTCCCACCTCCTGGAACTCCTCCAACCTCCCACCTCTGCAAACCTTTCCTTAAGCCACCATCACTCTAAAACCTCCATCGCAGTCACGTCGTAAGCCTCCATCGTGACAAAAAAGGAAGACATGCTGCTATCCACCCAAAACAGCAAGACTCCCATCTCCGTCATAGCCACACAACACCAAATTTGTTGGAGAACAATACCCCAAACACATCTGTGGGTCGCGCCTCCTAAACTTTGTAAGATCTTCATTTAATTTCGTAAGATTTTTGTCAATTACATTCATTTACGGTAAATAAGATTGTAGAAAGTTTTTGATCTAATTTTGTGCCTTTTCTTCTATTTACGGACCTAATTATATGTTAATTGGGTAGATAATATGGTTGTGATTCATATTTCCCTCCGCCATCACTATTAATATACTTCGTTTCGATTCACATTTTTTTTTTGTTATATAATTGCAGAAAAGTTCATTCCTCTTCTCAATTTGTGTTTTTCCAGTTTCTTCAAAAAACTTTCATAAGCACAAATGGATATTGAAGAAACAAATGCTTATTTGACGCAACAGGGAGACAGTAACCACAATTTTAATGAAGATGAAAAGAAATTGCAAAGTATTATATTTGAATTATAAAGTATTAGTAAGTTTAGTGTAAAGTATTAGTAAATATACTGTAATGTATTAGTATTTCGGTTGTAAATTATTTTTTTGGTATTAATTAGACGCATGTTCTTTTTTTTTTTTGGTAGATGGAACGACTGCTACTAATGTGCATATGACTAATAACATAGATCAAGGTGATCCTCAATATACTTGGATTATTCACTTTCATGATCATTTTTCCTAAAAATTATTCAATGTTACATAAAATTTATTAAACTTGCTTAAAAGTATTTGCTATGAAGTATTAGATTTTTGAATGTAAAGTATCATATGTTCTACAATGAAGTATTAGTCTTCCCACACACTATTCAAAATCCAGACAATTCTCTTTTGATATTGTACAACATTACCATATATGATAAGTATTAGACTTCTGAGTGTATCATATTTTCTTCTATGAAGTATCAGTTATTGTCATATAGATGGTTGTTGGTCAAAGAAAATAATCATTTTCTCCAAACCCATCTCCAATTTTTTTTTTTAACTTATATATTTGATTATTTTCACCTCATTTGATGATCTGTCAGTTTTGTAATTAACCTGGGTTTGGGTTAATTTCTGCTCATTTTTGTTGTTTACTATATTCTTATGTGTGTGTCTGTAAATTCCCAAATTTACAGACATGGGAGCGTCGTCACTCTTATTGACGAAGAAGGTATGGGGTTGGCCGAAGATGTTGGCACTTTGGAATTCCTCTCCACCTATGCCCAGTCATTTCCTCTCAAGCATATAGGTGATATTTTTATTTTTTTCATTTTGATGATTCAATGAAACTTAAATGTCCCCCTCTTGGAAATTTGGAAATTTTGTTGGAGACTTTTTTTTTTGGCTGTAATTGATATTAAAGAAATTCATTGTGTTTTGTTGAACAAATTACGCATTGAGTAGACCATACCCTGTTCTGTTCATATAATTGGTTGAATTTGAGGTGCTCATTTTATTTATATATAGTTTATACTTGTAGCATTTAGCTATTGTGTTTGTTTGTGTGTGTGTGACATAGTTTCTTTACATTAAATGTGTATATCAAAATATGCTTTGGTTGCTTCAAAATCGGAAATAAGTTTACGTTCTTGAATTAGAGATATTAATTGGATTGAGAAGTAAAATATTATTGTTGGAGGCATTCTTTCCTTTTATATTTATTTGGTTTTGTTTGAGATTTTGTATAAAAAAAAAAATAATATACTTTGCTCTATTCATATAAGTTTGGTTGAAGTTGAGATCCTCAATTTTTTCCTTATTTTATTAATATTCTTATTCTTTTTCCCAGTGACTACTGCTGAAAGTGGGCTGCAGGCTTTGGAGTTCCTTCGCTTAGTTGATGACAAGCAGAACTCTGGGTATGAAATTGTAGATCTTTCTTTCTTTATTTGGGTGAGGGTGGGGGTGGAGGTGATAGAATTTAATTTTATATATAATTTCAAGTGAAATTACATTTATTTCTGATTTTCTCCACTCTTATAACACTTTATTATTCTAATACGATGACATGCGTTATTGTTGCTCTTGATATGGAGTAATTAAGGAGTCTGTTATTTTAAGTTCAAAAGGCTACCAAATTAGCACGAGCTTATATCAATGAACATTGTCTTGAATTGAAAATTGATTTTTTTTTTATCCATTTTAGCCTAAAATGAAAAAACAACACGCATTTTGTTCTTTTTACAACAGATCCCAAAGGTGAGTATGGCTTGCTCACATTACCACATGTCCCCTTGTATTAATGGATACGAGCTACTCAAGAAAATCCAGGTTATTGTTACTTACTGTCAATATTTTTGATTCTTCTTTCATTACTATTATTATATATACATAGATATAAATTGAATTTGGGAATTTTCGTATATAATTGCCTTACTATTATTGTTAAAAGCAGGAATCATCTGCTACATAGGATGTGCCTATTGTGATTGTGTAGATAATTTAGTTAATACTCTTAGTTAATAATTATAATAATAAACTCTAATTTAGTTAATACTCTTAGTTAATAATTATAATAATAAACTCTAATTTAGTTAATACTCTTAGTTATAATAATATATTATTATAATCATCTCTAGTATGTACATAATTTCGCTAAATAAATAAATATATAGGCGCCTGCTGGAGCTGTAATGTTCATCTCAAAACCACTCAAATCGGCTGATGTGGAGAATTTGCTGAAACTGGTGTAACAATCGAGGCCGTTAACTACTTCTGGTGATCTTGATTCGATTTTGTGGTACCTGTTTAACAGATTTAAGTATCTAGCAATTGTATGCTCTGATCAGTATATTATACATGTACTCATGTGTTAGTCTTAAGCTAATCTTTGTTTCAGCATATCAGAATGTATAGATTTATCAATGTTGTGATTTCAGTATGCTCAAATATGTTGAACTATGTTAAATGAATTGATGATTGGTGCTTGTCAATTGGTATTAATGTGGTATTTGTTAGTGCAAAAATCTTATACAAAAATAATTGTTTTTGATGAAATTAACAATAGATTCCAATAATATAGATTCATATGCATTATTTGATTATATTGCTAAATAGTGACAGTTGAGACAGATTTATTTATCCTGTCCCTAAATAGCAACAGATTTGCAATAAGTTACTTAGTTCGGTCGCTAAATAGCGACGGATATGTTTGCCAACCAAAACCTACTGTCGGCATTCTGTTGCTACTATTTTCTCGGTTATATTGGTATTTCATTGGTAAATCACGATAGATGTAACTATTTGTCGGCAGGTTTTAGCGACTAACAATATTGCAATAGAGTTTTTGGTCGCAATTATGTCGCTATTCTGTTGCTAGATGGTTTTCTTATAGTGGTGTATGTGTTGTGAAAATTATTTTTCATTACGGGTTAGGTTATTTCCAGCCTCCTATAATAACTCTACTAAAATTGCAATCTACCATGATAAATAGCTTATACATCCTCCACTTTGTTAATAGTGTTAACTATTAATGTTGAGGTGTCGAAATAAGAGCATTCCGGGGTTGACGTGGACCAATAAAAATGGGCCAAAAATGACGTGTCGGCCTGTGGTTCATAGGGGGTCTATTTTGGGAGGAGGCCAAAATTTTGACCGGGTATAAATAACAACTTTTTTTTATTATTTTTGTTAATGTTTTAGCCCACCTTTTTTCACGGCCTTTCAACACACGAATTTTCTCTGCATTTCTTCGTTTATTTCTTTTCTTTTCTGTATGGTGTTTTATTAGTATTCGGTCTTCTTATTTTTCTTCGTTTTTTCTTCACAAATTCTCAACATCACTCTATCATTTTTCTTCGATTTGTTGTGTTCGTTCATATTTTTTTTTCCAAATCGAAGGCCTAAATTTTATTATAGTTATGAATTTAATTTTTTTTAATGATTGTTTAGATCTGGAAAATTTTCTTCGATCCGAAAACCAAGAATTGTTGGATCTGAAATTTACACTGATTATAAAATAATTACATGCTTTCGCAGATAAATTTTGTTTCGATCTGAAATTTTATTTCACAGTGGATATTAATATTATTGCGCAGTTCCCATATTTTTTCAACCTAAATTTTATTATAGTTTTGAATATCAAAACATAGGTTTCATCCTCAGAGCGTCGCTCTTCTTTTTTTTCCCAGACATATTTTTCTCTGTTTATTATTAAACAAGAAACAAAAAGGAGGATGAAAATTCATCCCTCTATGCCGTCGTTTTGATATTCTTCTCCTCTCTTTTGCCTTTTTTTTCCTAGCCTTCTCCGCTACCAATCAATTTTCAGTCATGGCATCACAAGCGCAAGCCGCCGCATCGGAAAACACACGAAAGGACAAAGATTATAGCGATGATTCTCAGGAAACCGCATTCCTAAGCCGCAAATAATGTTGCTTTTGGAGTTTCCCGTGTTTGGCTTCGCGAAAATCGGAGGACTGGGAGCGAATCCTAATTGGGGTAAGTTTTGGCTAACCCTAAATTGCTAAATCCTAATTTGCAATAATTTATTTTGTTATACTCTAATAATTGAGAGTATTTCTTGATTGGATGGTTTTGTTTAATGATGTTGGGATTATTGGAATTGAGATTGAAATTTTGTGAACTGTGATAGAAATTTTGGATGATTTTTAGTTTCGTGTAATTGTCTAATTGGTATGGATTGAGAGGTTTGAATGTTTTTCTTATTTTTCAAAGAATTATTTATCATAGCTGTGATAGAAAGTTTTCTTATGTGGTGGATCATTAGAAGGCTTAGCAAAATATTTTATGAAATATGAGTTTTAACAGAATTGCATGGCTGGAGCTGATATCTAATATTTGGGAACATTCAAATGAAAGTCTTTGGTCTCAAAGACCAATAGGCAGAGACAACTTGAATATGCTTTACACTCATAAGAACATATAAACCCTTTGCTTACATTAAAATAAAAGAATCATTCAGACATCAACTGTCATAATCGCTACAGCAGCAAAGCTATAAAATAGTAGTATCAAAAGAACTGAACACCTCAATGACAATTGGGATTTAGTTCTTTCATTTGCAGTTTTCGATGGATGGTGTACAATAGTTTCAGATGCACCAAATGATTTACACAGGATTAAACATGAAGATATAAAGTTTAATTTTCATTCTTGATTCATTGGAGTAAGAATTTTAATTCTACACACAAATTAAAATTTGATAGTGTTTTCATTCTTGATTATTTTACTCTTGATTTTAATTTTACACACAAATTTTAATTTTCATTCTTGAGAAATTTGTGTTATCAAGAGTAAAATACACACAAGAGTTTAAAATCACTTAATTATCAAGAGTAAAATACATACACACAAAACCTGTAGTTTGAAGAATTTTACACACAAATTTTAATTTTCATTCTTGATTTACACAGGATAAAGAAGTGTTTTAATTCTTTTAGGGGCAAGAATTTTTATTTTCATTATTATACACATATATAATTTTTATTAATTTGATAGTTTTTTAATGATATTTATAACACAGGTTTTACAGAATTTGTGTGCACTTAATTTTGCACATTCAAACCAATTTGGAAGACTACTTGGATACATTTCAACTACACTTCCGAGTAATAATAACTCTGTATCCTCTGCCTCAGTTTATATTACTTCCAGTTAGGTCAGTTTACATGCTGATATTTGTTTTATTAGCATTAAAGATGCTCTTAATTACATGCAAAAAATGTATATTCCACATGTAATACTTTTTTGTACTCACAGGGAAGGTGCAAGAGTGATGTGGGGTTATGTGAATAGGATTCTCAGTCAGCTATCTTTAATTCGGGAATCATCTATGGCAAATTTTTCATGGTCTGGAGTAGGTTCTCGGGCAGCCAGTAAGCTGCGTAGTTATAGCACTGTTGCTGGGGCAGCCGGGACAGCCGCATCTGCACAAAAAAGTAAATCTGGCTGCAAAAAAGAGTAGAACACCTTGCTTGAGCTACATCAAACACCAAAATCCATAAATTTTGTGAAGTAAAAATTTCTACTAATTCTTTATAGTTGTTTTCGGTAATAATCCTTATTAGATGAATTCAGTGAACCTGTTTTGTAAAAATATAATTTTTTACAATTGTGAATGGATAATAATCCTTGCTCATATTTTTTTAAACCAGTTATTGGTATTTCACATTCAGGATAATGAAATCTTAATACTTATATATTTAAAATACCTATTTTTATTTTTTTTGCACAACATACTGATGTGTTCTTGCATGCAACTAGAGCCAAAATATGTTTAATATTAGTTTTGTCTTCTTGGATTACAACTTTACACACACACACACACACACACACACACACACACATAATCTTATGTGTGTGTGTGTGTGTGTGTGCGCGCGCGCAACTTTTCGTCCAAATGAGTCTAATTTGGAATTCATTTGGGTGTTTAATTAAAGGAAATAATCTGAAGATTAGAGCGATTAATATCCATGAAATTTTGGTTCGAATTACAATTTATATTATTCATCTTAATTATTCTTGATTTATTTAGATCTACTAATTTTTTAAAATATTGTTTCTAATTACGAATTATTTTTTCTATGGTGTTGTTTCATGATTTCATTATAACTACTAATTATCTAAATATTTTTGGTTATGTTTAGTTCCAGTGTTTTGAAAATAAAAATAATCTTTAAATTGTTGTGTTTACGAATATTAATCTGTTATGTTTTGACTGCAAGTTATGTTTAGGATTGTGTGTTTGTGTGGACAATGTATTGATTGTCATTTTTTTAGCTTATGTGTATAGAATTGAATGAAATCAAAATTGATTTTTCTGTTGTGTATAGAACTGAATGAAATTGATTAAGTTTAGAAGTTGTTTTGGAATTTTCTTGGTTGTTCATTTAAGGGTGTTTGTTGTAAATCAGGTTTATGAGGGTTCACACTGTAATAAGCAATGAGGCGTGGGTTATCATTATCTCGATAAACATTCGTTTTATGTTACGATGTTTTGAGATAACCTAATGCGCGTCGATATAATTCTCCAATCAATTCGAGGTATGCATTATTCTTTTTCTTTCTTCATGTTTTTTATTACTTATATTTTTTTTCTAAATAAGTATTTTGTTTGACTTATTTTTTGATTTCATTAATGTTCAATGGAATTCAGAGATTTTGTTCGATTACTATAGATTTTGTTTATGAAGATCTTCATACACTATATGAAAGAATCAGTAATTTTCAATAAACTATCCATTTTTTTCGGATGTTATTTGGAATTTCTATTTTTCTAGAAATTTAATGATCCGGTTTCAAATCATGTGGTTTCTAATATAACTTGGAATTATAAAATTTTAAACCATATTGAATATTCTTTATTTGAGTAGATATAACTTTTCAAACAATTATATTGAGTTATAAATTATTTTCTTCACTGGGTTGATTCATGATTTGTGATGGGAATATTGATTTTCCAAATATTGATATTATGTAACCTTTTTTCAGCTGTTTGATGTATCGATAAAATCCTCATTTATACATATTGTATTGAATATTTCTATATCTATATAAACATGAACGTTGGGTGGGAGAAAGATTTTTGAAAATTCTTAGGTAGTCATTTGGATAATCTTTGAAAAAGTCTTTGGGTTTAAATGTAGGTTGTTGGAATATAGATATACAGTTGAGACTACTTAAAGGAAGCACAATTTTGAATAAATATATCATGAACAATTTTTATTTTGTTTTGATTCTCATATCTTATGGTGGTTTGATCGATCGCTTTTGTTCACAAATATCGTATAGATCCAAAATTTATTTTTGTTCAGATCTTAATTATTTTGAAACATATTTCTTCAAATTTCAATAGATTGTTCAGATCCCACTACTTTAGACAAGTTATAATTTTTGGATTTGAACAATGAAATCAATGATGATCTGTACAAAAATAGCACTATCTCTTTTTAGATGTGAGTGTGCCTTTTATTTCTAATTTGTTGTTTATTTTTTATATTAATATCTGAAGCGGACGATTATGATCTCATGAAGCTACTCGACAAGCCCGAGATCGTTTCACGAGAGGCCACTCAGCAAGTTATCGATCGGTTTGAATAGAGGCTTGGACTATTATGAGAGCACGTATTCGCCTGGACGGTCTGCTTTGGACACCCCGACATCTTCGACCAAGAATTCATTCGAGCCACATCTAATGGTTGCAGACGCTTGGGAGGCATTTCGGAGGTCGTTGGTGCACTTTCGGGGGCAGCCTGTTGGGATAATTGTTGCGTATGATCATTCTTCGGAGGATGTTTTGAATTACGATTAGGTAAATTAATGAGATTATTAGTTTTTTTTTTTGTCACTTAGGTATGCTTACTATGAATTACAAAGCTCCTTAAAGTATTACAAACACCCTTTAAGATTTGCATTTCCTTAACATATATCCGTTGGTGGTAGTGTAATTTGTAGATAGAAACTAATATGAGTGAGGTATTTGTAAATTTGGAAGATAATTGTGCCTTTTTTTAATTAAGGTGAAAATCCATTTCMATCAAAGATAGTTAATAGAAAAAACTTTCAGAATTACAAATAAGTTTGCATTTTCTAAACATWTATCTCCTMRRGGTGCAATTTGTAAATAGAAACAGGATGAGATATATGTAATTTTGAATGATAATTTGGTCTTTTGTAATTACACTAAACCTTAAGGGTATTTTTTCTAACTAGGTGAAAATCATTTTTATCCGAGATTGTTAAAAGGGATTTTTTTTTTTTTTACCTTCTAGGATTACATATTGCTCAGTAAGATATCAAACACCATTTGAGGTTTGCGTTTTTTTTTAACATATACTCCCTGTTGGTGCAATTTGTAATTTGAAACAGATATGAATGAGGTATTTGTAATTTTGGAAGATATTCAGGCCATTTTGTAATTAGACWAAARATTAACGTTTTTCTTTTGTAATTAAGGTGAAAATCCTTTTTTTCAAAGATTGTTAAAAAAAACAAAACTATCCTTCAGAATTACAAATAGCTCCTTAAGGTATATTACAAACACCCTTTTGAGGTTTGCATTTTCTTAACAAATATCCCTTGGTGCAATTTTGTAATAGATACATATATGAATGAGGTATTTGTAGTTTTGGAAGATAATTGGGCCGTTTTGTAAATAGACTAAACCTTATCGTTTTTTTTTTGTAAGTTACCCTGTTTATTGAAAGTATTGATGATTGAAATCAACAGCAAGGTAATTTTTTTTCTTTAATTTCGGCATCAAATTTGGGGCGGCGGTTGTGGTGATCCCGACTACAGTTGTTTCTGCTAATCACATGAGGTATTATTGTAATTATTTGTTAATTTTTTGGTAGTTCTTGGATTGTTATTTTATTTTTTAGTTCAGCAGCATTTTAAAACTCCAGCAACGTGGGTATATAATTTTTTGTTTATATTGGGTCTGCCGACATATGTTATTGTATCCAATTTGAGAGTTTTGTTTGGAGAATTCTCTGTGTTATATTTACCAATAGGTTTTTGGTTTGATTGGCTATGTATAACTTGATATATACATGCATTGTTATGTTTATCATCTGTATGCAATTTGAAATGACTATTTTGTATGCAATTTGAAATGACTATTTTGTATGCGGTTCTGTTTATGATCTGTATACAGTTTTGTTTGAGATTCTTTTTATTTTCCTGTTCCAAAATTTTTGAAATATGTTCTTGCGACTTGAAGAAATTGTCACGTTTCGTATATATTTGTTTTTAATCACAAATGTATGTATGCGAATATCCCAAATTTTATTTTATAATATTGGATCTGTTGTTTAGAAATCATAAAATGAAGCAGAGTTGTTTTCCAGAATTTCGACCAATTGTCGTTTTCTGTGTAATTTTGCATTGTTTTTTGTGCTTTATTTCTATTCTTTTTACAGWATGCCAAATAMTATTACAACTCTTCTTGGTACAGTRAATTCRTCATCTGTTATTTTTACATACTGTTAATTCCTCATTTGTTATTCAGCGATCATACATGAAATCTCTTTCAATTGGTTGTATTGTGTTGTTATAAATTTATTTATTTGTTAATTGACATCTTTGAAATTCATAGTTTTGAAGGGATTGTTCTTATCGTCTGTTTTCGGTAATTGATGGTGTGGGTTTGGTTCGATCAAATCTACTTTTTTCGTGTTTAGCCAAATTACAAAAAATTGCAAGGATACATCTCCTAAACAAGGATGCCGATGCGTGTTTTGTCAATGACCTGTAATTGGAACTTTTGTTTCATTCTGCTACTAGAGTACTGGTATTGAACCCTTTTATTTCGGTTTGCTCGAGGAATGTCTGTATTGCTTTCAGAACTTTGCTGCTGTTGAGGTCTCTATATGGGATTCTTTATGGATTAAAAAAAAAACATTGTTATATTAATGAGTGTTGGTGATATCCAGAAGGTTTGTAGTAATTTTTAAATTGATAACTATTTGATTATACATTACAAGCTCAGAAATAAATTCTTATTTTACTTAAATGTTTTATATATGGAACTTTAATGTTTGCTCATCGCAGATTGTTTAGATTTTGATATTATTATTTTTGCATAGATTTATAATTTTTAGGTGGTTAATTAAAGTAATAAAGATAAACTAACACATAAACATATGTATACATAAACATATGTATACATAAACATATATACGTAAATATAGTGCACAGCTTTATATTTTGTAATGTACGGTGTTAGGTATTCTGCTGGAATTTATCAAAGTGGTATAATGATAAACATGTCACGTAGATTTGGATGGATTCATAAATTATCTTTAACCTGGAGGGATTTTAATTATTTTTATTGTAAAAGATTTGTAGTAATCATAATATTAACTAATTAATTATAATAATATTTACAAATTACATGAGATATCATAACTCTGAAATTGTTCTAATATAGATTCATCTTAAATATTTTCGAATACATCATTTTCAATGTAATTAGAAGTAAAACAATCACTCGACCTTTATAGCACCCGATAATATTTAGAGCCAACCTTATACTTGATTACCAGTCAGACAACTCGACCCGTAGACTAAATTCGGTACCCCTACAATACGAATAATTTTATTTATTGATATTTTATAATTCATATTTTATAATTTTTATTGTATTTAATAAATTTTATATATATTTTTTCATTTTTTATATTTGCCAGCGAAATTCGCGGGTTTAACACTAGAAAATTTGTTGATGTACAAAATTTGTTAATGTACAAAGTTTAACGTTATTCTTTTTTTTTTTTAAATTTATTTTGGCCGAAATATTGTATTGATGTTAATCCATTGAATATTGAATGAATAATTCTATAGTGTGTTTAGATATTGACGCGGTGTAAATGCAAGTCGCTAATAGAGGACATAAGACCGTGATGCTTTCCTATTGTTTTTCATTTTATGTTAAAATACATTTTAATCCCTTATGCATGTTTAGTGCTCCCCCGTTCCACACACATAGTACACTATCATAATTAACATATCATTAATTTTTGTTTTTACACATTCTTAATTAATATTTTTGAAATAATAGTTTTCTATATGGATTTGATTGGTATATTCCTTAATTTTTTAATTACGGTTAATTACAATAATGATTACAAAAAAAACTATATTGGAAAATTACAAATATCCCATTGAATTTATTTTTTATTTTATTATACAAACAAGTGTTATTTCTAAAAAGAAGAGAAAATAAGAAGATTTGAGAATTGGTGATTGCAAATTGCATACCTTTGTATGTTTATAGGTAAATTAAGGGGTATTAATGGACAATTTGGCTTTAGGGCCTTGATTTATGTATTATTACCTAAATTATTTAAATATAATTAATCCCAAAAAATTCACTCTATCTGGCTTTAGGGATTTAACTTTTTTTTTAAAGATTTGCTTATTCGAACAGAATAACCAATCGGTAATTTGTTTATCCTACTATTATTGAGTTTACTATTTGTACTCGGGTTCTTATCTGTACATCTTTATTAGTTGTTGATAAAAATATTTATTACTTTTGTATATTTAATATTCCTTTCTTTTGGTAGGTAGCAAGAATATTAAGGGCAAGGAAAATTTTCGAGTCTAATTTCTGCAGTATAGGCGCTGGTCACCACCTTTACAAGGAAAAAAAAACATTCAGAAAATAAATCTGTTTTCTGGAAAATACTTTCAGAAAGTATTTTCTGAATATTGTTTTGGTATTAATATTCAGAAAATATTTTCCAAAAAAATGAGGTACTCTCATTAAAATATATATGTATATGTTTTCTATAATTAAGTTGAATAAATGAAAAAATGTATGCCCAAATATATGGAGTGCTAAATATATGAAACTGATTTTAACTAAATATCTCAATTGATCACGTTACCATAATTTAAAAAAGAATTTAAGTATAAATTAGTAAGATTTATTTTATCAATATACATATATACGTGTGTGTATATATATATATATATATATATATATATATATATAAATGAAACTGATTTCAACTAAATATCTTCATTAATCACTTTACCATGATTAAGTTATTCAAAGATATATTATACAACTAATTACATATCAAGTCACACTACCCTCATAATTACTACACATTTGGTAATTGAAGTACAAATGGGAAAATATATTTAACATAATTAATTATTGTATCAAATATATAATTGGTAAGAATAAAATTCTCACATATTTGTTTCGTAGTTATTCCTCATATTAATAAATTATATACTTAAACTAATATATTCACACCAAATATATACTAATTAATAAAATCAAAAAGTTATATTCATCATAGGGTTAAACTGCATATGTATATTCTTAGAACGACATAGTATTTCGGTCTTAATTATATTTACGGAGTTTACAAGAATTTCGAAATCTACAAGAAATTACAATAATCCTCATAATTTCGGAATTTACAAGAAGTTCGATCTTAATTATATTTTTTCATCTCTCGAATGAATATGATAACCTTATAAAATATATATTTATTATACCTCAAGGGGTCCTTAATATTTTCACAATTTTGATTTTCATCGGGTTTGGACGTCACATTAAGGGTAATTTGCTATATTTAACAACTAATCCCGTTGATTGCATGTATAAATGCACTAGAACATTATTTATTGTGAAAATGATGTAATGTAAATAGAATTATATCAGAAGTTGAATGAACGATTTTTATATTGGAACGAGACGCCACATAAGTTTAAAATACAATCATAATTTAAGATTTTTTATTTTATTTTTATAGATATCACAAATCTCTCAAAAGTGTCATTATAAAACTCACGTATAATGCACAAGTCATCTTTATTTCACAATACTGATAATCTATTAGCATAAAGGGTTGAATATTCATTGTTGCGACGAAAATGATATTATTATAAACAAAACAACTATTGTAGCATAAAAAAAATTCAAAATTTAAAGTGAACAATATTTTTTTTTTCCTTTTTTGATATAATAATTCACATTCTTAATTATTTTTTTATAATAATTTTACTTTTTTTTAATAATTTTTATATTTGCCCGCGAAATTCGCGGGTTTTCAGACTAGTAAAAAATTGAAAGACATAATCTAGGTGCATTTTGTACCTTATGTACCTATAAGATCAATCAAAAATCGAGACTTGAGGTACCTACAACATCTACATTAGTACCTCACCAAGATTTCAAGAAAATGCAATAAAATATCAATATTGTAATTATAAAAAAATCAATAAAAAAATGGGTGATCACCAGATGGCGATGAGTTTGCTTCGTAGATAGTGCGGTAAGAGTGAGGGTCATGATATCCGAGGAAGAAGCACAGAAAAATGTCGATGAGGAAAGTGAACTGTCCGGCGATGTCTATAAGAAAAAGATTCTGGTGAAGGCCTATGAAGGATGCGAATTAGAGCGGCGTGGAGGAGTACACTGCCCATATCAGAATGAAATGTGCATGTACAACCTGCACATTTTAGTTATTCATAACAATTCTTTAAAATATTCTTTCCTTTTCTATTATTCAATTCTTGAAACTCTTGGAGAACATGACGGAAATTATTATGGATTTTCTCATTATTTTCAGCTGGTCTCTGTTCTTTTTTCTTTCTTTTTTTGTTTTTGGTTAATTACAAAAAACTAAGGTTTAATTAGACTAATTACAGAAAAAGAAGTTGTCTTTCAAAATTATAATGACTCCCTTGATATTTATGTCTTTTTTTACTAATTGACAGTTAGATAAATACAAATCTTAATGTGTTTGCAACAATTTAAGGATTGAACGTAATTTTGAAAGATAATTTGAAGCTTTTTCTAAGTAAACTAAATCTCAAAGTAGTTTTTTTTTTTTTTTTTTTATAGTTAAAGAGAATATATTAAAGAAAAAAGAAAAAGAGAGTAATACATATACAAGGACCACAACATCGGGTCATCCCGCTGAATTTTTCAGGGTAGCCTCTTTAAAATCTCTCAAATTAAATCCACCCTTATGGGAGAAACCTTTGTAGAGGAAAGGGTACCATCCCAAATCCTTTAGCCAAATTAATCGAAAAAAGCTAAAAAAAGCTAAAGTGGCCACAGGCCGGCCACGTAGCTAATGTAAAGCCTTAACAAGCAAGTTGTCAGGAGACTCAAGGTCCACAGTCGGGCCAGGAGACTGCCACTGCCACTGTTAAATAGACTCCTGAACACGAAAATACTCCTTATTATTACATCATCTTCAACAACTAAGCCCAATTCATGGGGGATAATATGAGACCAATCGAAACAGCACCCCAACCTTGTGAGTCCGTCATCAACCTTATTGGCCTCACTAAAAATGTGTAAAATCCGAAAGTCCATGAGTGTCGTTAAGTATAGGGTTCTTCGCCACCGACTCAAAATGCGCCATGGAATCGACAACTCTCCCCTCTTCTCAAAAGACTCCACCGCAAAGGAAGAATCAGATTCCAACCAAACCTTATTCCAACTACGAGCATGAGCAAGCTCAATAGCCATGATGGTCGCAACCAACTCCTCCTCAAATGCATAGCACCTATTTATATAAACAATAAAGCAACCTCGAACGAACCAGACGCCAAACTGCAGTCATTGATATCCACACTCCCATCAGTATTAATCTTCGTCCACACCGGGAGTGGCAAATGCAAATGGACCGAAAGAAGTCGGGTGGGCGGACGGGGCACACAAGCAACCTTCCAACGCCTAAGGGTGAGAAGATCCTTTAACGAGTTGTTCATGACACTATCATCTTTACTGGCATCCTCCGTGATGAGTTGTCGGACCAGTAAGAGAGCGTGCAAAGAAGAGGGTTGACGATTATCAAACACCAGGTCATTATGTAGAGTCACACCACCCAAACGGCTATAATAATCTAACTTTCCAAAGAAAACTCACGCGCGGGCTGAATCTCTGTTCCATGGAAAATCAAAAAAATCATTGATCCCCTCGCAAAACCAGAAGAGGAATATTCCTTGAGTCACAGATCCAAATCCAAATGGTGCGGATGAAAGAACAACCCTAAAATAGGTGCTTAATTGATGTGGACCAAAATGATCACACGTAATATTATTTGATATATGTGAGTATTTGTGGAAGGCGACCTCATTTCTTGGAGAGGGTGTTCCTCTGGGAGATGGGCGAGCTGTATGGTCTCTATAAGAGATGAGGGAGTTGGTTTTGTAGAGTAGCGACTTGTAGTATGAGGAAGAGTTCTCATATAGGGTCGCGACCTCTTATGATTTATGGTGAGTGATGCAGGTCGTTTATGGGCCTAGTACGGATGAATATTTATGATCATTATGGGCTGTATGTAGCAAGTAATGGGCTTAGGCCTATCTTGGTAATTTAATGAGAGATTTATTATTTATGGGAACTTAACAAATAGGAGAAATCCTAATTCAGAGTCGGTTGTAGAGTTGTGATATATATGGAATTGTGATGGAAGAAGGAAACCTTGATTTGGGGAGATATTTCTTATCTCTATAAAAGGGGGAGCACATCTCTCATTATTCATTATTATCATATCGTAATTGCATCTTGTCTCGTTTTAATAGAAGGATTGAGTGTTTGGATTGACTTAAGCATCGGAGGGTCTTAACGGGCTGGAACTCCGACCCGTTCAAGGCGTTGTTTTGCAGGACCATCCAGGTCCTTAGGAGATTCACTGGAGGTTTAGCAGGTTGCTGATCTCTATTTAAGGTTAGTACCCCTTATATTTGGTAACCCAACTTTTTGGACTTATCAAATTGGCGCCGTCTGTGGGAAAGAAGGACATCGAGTCCTTGAGCGAAAGGCGTGAGCAATCTCGACAACCAAACATGAAAGATACCATAATACCCAGAACCCTCTACAATGGTTTTGAATCAGACAAACCAAAAAAGAAGACCAGGACGGCAGACGTTGATGAAAGAGATGCGCAGACACCTCCACAGGTGAATTCAGCTGTCCAGGGCTTGAACGGTACACCGCCGTCTTCCCCAAAGCATCGTGACAGGAAGAAACCAGTTGAGAACTTAAAGACGCAGGAGATGGTAGCGCAAAAGGCGATCCATATCGGAACGAAGGAATGGAAGGATTTACCCCGGACAGGCCATGTCAGATTAACAAGAGATTCTTAGAGACGCTTATGGATTTTGTGCCATGGGAGAAAAAAGAGGAGTTGAGTAGATATTTGGCAGGCGAGGTGGATGTACGAAAAGAGAGAAGGGAGGAACTTAATACCGACAAAGAGGAATATTCGGGGGCGAAACAAGGTGAGAGGTCTCTGACCAGGAAACCTTCTCGTGGAAAGAAGGAACAAAGCAAGCGTAAGCATAACGATACATCTATATCTACTGCATCCATTACTCATAAGAGAAAGGGAAAAGGAGTAAAGGTGAGGCGAAGCCATTACAGGCAACGAGGTCGCCATAAGGAAAAACACACTAGCGAGAGCGGAACTCAGACCTCGGAAACGGATGGTGAGTCTCGAGATAAAACCCAAAGAGCTCGAGGCAAGTATAAAGAGGATGAATACGAGGTAGGGGCTAAGGCTTTTAGAGATCTGCAGGAAGCCATGTTGAAATTGCAAAAGCGGATGGATGGAGAGAGACTTGATGGGGAGGAAGGACACCCCTTCTCAGGGGATATATTGCAGGCTGCTATACCTAAAGGGTATAAGGACTTGGAGTTTCAATATCGAGGGATGACAGATCCAATTGAACATCTACATCTCTTTGAAAATGCAAGGATGTTACGCAATTACACGGATGTGGTAGCATGTTGAGATTTTGTATCCACCTTAAGAGGAATTGCACAAAACTGGTTTTACCAGCTCCCGCGAGGAAAAGTTACTAGCTTTAAGGTGTTGCGAGCTGCATTTTTGAAGCAATTTTCTAGCGTAAAGCAGAGTGTGAAGACGGCACAGTCGCTTTTTACTATGGTGCAGCGACCTAATGAGACGCTTAAGCAATATATCAACAGATTTACCAGCGCTACTTTAGAGGTACCCACTGCTACTGATGAGATGAAGGTTGGGGATTTACACCAGGGGTTGAGGCGAGAAGACTTATGGAAGTCTTTGGTTAAAAAGGAGGCGCGAACATATGACGAGGTTTTGGCAAGGTGCCATAAGTACATACAGGTGGAGGAAGCATAGGAGGAGCACCGAACGCGTTTCGGTCGAGAAATTGTTGATAGAGGAAATTCCGAGAGAGGGGATTTTAGACGGGAGTCAAGGAGAGAACCTCGGAGGATAGTACGCGGGGTCTTACCTTCAAATGCAGAAGTTGGTAGGAAACAAGAGACGAATTTACGAAACTGGAGAGAGGAGGATTTCACTCCATTAGTCTATCCGCGGGCTAAAGTGTTCTCTATCATGGAGCAATTTTTGATTAATCTTTTTATTTTAAAGAAAAGAATATCTCAGAAAGAAAGATGAGATTTGCTCATTTTTTTATATAAAAATCAAATGGTCCAGAGGATCGTACGCCGGTTCCTACACATCCCAGGACAAACATTTTTTGTCGGTTTCATAACAATTATGGACATTTTACTGAACATTGCAGGCACCTCAAGGAAGAAATAGAAATACTTATAAAGGCGGGACATCTCAAGGAAGTGATTTATAAAGACAGGGAATTGAAAGAATAGGATCAACCGTTGCCTCCACCACCACCAAGAGATCCACCCCTGGCGCAAGTCGCAAGACAATTACCACCGAAGAATCAGGGACGTAATGGTCCACGAAGGAACAAAGGAAGAATAAACATGATCTCAGGGGGACCGAAAGATGGTGATTCCAATAACGCGCGAAGAAAACATACTCAAGCAGCTTGCCCAAGAACGTGGGAGGTGGCTAGTGTGAGTCGACAGTCTCAGACGGTGGGACCAGTCATCTCTTTTGGCCCCAATGACCGACAAGGATTACAAGAAGATCACAATGATGCATTAGTAATTGAGGTTGAGATTGCCGGGTACGACGTCGGTAGGATCTTTGTGGATATGGGAGCCCAGTCAATATTATATACACAAGCTGTCTTGAGCAGATAGAATCGGAGAAAAAGGTGCGATCCGTAAATACACCTAAATTCGCATTCAATGGAGCGCAGGTGAATACCGAAGGCGAGCTAACGCTGACTGTAGGATTGGGAAAAGGGGAGTCGCGAGTGGAGAAGAGCCTAAAGTTCTTAATAATTCGAGGGAGGTCAGCCTATAATGCTATATTAGGACGACCTGCCCTCAATGCCTTTCGAGCGGTAACATCGACCTATCACATGAGCATAAATAACCGGTAGGTGACAGAGTTGGGGAAATCGTGGTAGAACAGTAGGTCGCAAGATCCTGCTATGAGATAGCGGTTAGAAAAGGCCTGGCGGAAAATAAGCGCGAGAGGAGTAACGAGCAACCGGAAGGGGTACTCAGTGCAAAGAAGATAAAGGAGCAAGGGAACTCTGTCCAACCAAATGAGCAATTAATGGAAATTTCATTGGAAGAAGGTCGCCCAGAGTATACTACAAGAGTGGGGACCTTAATACCGGAGATGTTGAAAGCCAAGTTGATAGAGTTGTTAGGAGAATTTCGGGATATTTTTGCATTTGGGGATGGAGAGTTAACAGGGGTATCCGCGGAGGTCGCACAACATCATTTAAATGCGGATCCGGAGGCGAGGTCTGTAAAACAAAAGAGGAGGCACTTTGGGCCTGAGTTGGACAAGGTGATTGAGGAGGAAATTCAGAAATTGTTAAAAGCCGAACATATAAGAGAGATTCAATTCCCCGAGTATTTGTCCAATGTGGTAATGGTGCCAAAGCCAGCACAGAAGTGGAGGATGTGTATAGACTTTCGCGATCTGAATAAGGCTTGTTCGAAGGATCACTATCCTTTACCGCGCATTGATCAGCTGGTGGACTCAACTTTAGGGTGCAAGCTGTTGAGTATGATGGATGCTTCATAGGGATATCATCAAATACCTCTTGCAAAAGAAGATCAGCCTAAAGTGAGTTTTGTCACTTCTACTGGAACTTATTGTTTTGTGTCCATGCCTTTTGGCTTGAAGAATGCTGGAGTGACCTACCAAAGGTTAGTAGACCAGATGTTTGAAGAGTTGCTAGGGTCTACCATGGAGGTCTATGTTGATGATATGTTAGTCAAAAGCAAGAAAGCAGAGTCTCATGTGGAGGATTTAAGGAAGACATTTGTTATTTTGAGGCAGTATGGGATGAAGCTTAATCCGAAGAAGTGTGCATTTGGCGTACGGTCTGGGAAATTTTTGGGTTATATGGTGACAGAACGAGGAATTGAAGTTAATCCAGAGAAAGTGCGAGCTGTTCTGGAGATGCCGCATCCTCGTACAGCTCGGGATGTTCAGGTTCTTACAGGGCGGATAGCAGGTCTTAGTCATTTCATTTCCAGGTCGGATGAGAGAGGCGTCCCGTTTTTTAGGGCGCTCTGCAAAAGGTCCAAATTCGAATGGATGAAGGAAGCTGGAGATGCGTTTGAAGAATTAAAGAAGTACTTGGCTGAGATACCGCTATTGACTAAGCCAATGCCTGGAGAAGACCTGTTCTTATACATATCGGTAGGAGAGCTCGCGGTGAGTTCGGTGTTGATCAGAGAAGAGGCAGGCACGCAGAGGCCTATTTATTATATTAGTAGGATGTTACGAGGGGCAGAGTTGAACTATTCTGAATTAGAGAAAGGGGGTTTTGCGTTGATTAGTACCACAAGAAAATTGAGACCTTATTTTCTAAGTCATAGAGTGAGGGTACATACGAACTTATCTCTTAAACAAGTTTTGAGTAATCCAAATGTATTCGGGCGACTGGTGAAGTAGGCGGTAGAGATGAGCGAATACGATGTAGTTTATGAGCCAAGAGTAGCCATCAAGGCGCAGGTGTTAGCTGATATTTTACTGGAGATGTCGCGACCAGCTGGGATAAGCGAGGACGTAAAAGCATGGACGTTGTACACGGATGGTTCAACTTTGGTATCGGGAGCGGGATTGGGTATTGTGTTAACCAATCCTGAAGGAGAACATTTGGAGTTCGCGATTAAGTTGGGATATAAGGCGTCTAATAATGAGTCTGAATACGAAGCTGTGTTGCAGGGCATCAAGATGGCACACGACCTGGGCGCACAAAGGCTATGGGCATACACGGACTCTCGATTGGTAGCCTGTCAGTTCTGTGGTTCCTTTGAAGCTAAAGAAGAGCGAATGGCAGTATATTTGAGTAAGTTACGAGAAGAGGCCACACGCTTTGAGGAATTTAAACTGGAGCACTTACCAAGAGCTGAGAATGTTCGGGCAGATCAGCTCGCTCGCATAGCAGGAGCACTGAGGACTTGTGATACTCGGAGGATCACGCTAATGGAGTTGGGCCATAGTAGTGTAGAAAAGGGGAAAGAAGTTATGGAAACTGAGGAAAAGGATGATTGGCGCACACCTATATGGGATGTGCTTGTCAAATCAAGGGAAGGCGCAGAAAGGTTAACAACAAAGGAGACAAGAACGGTAGCCCGCTTTTGTGTGATACACGAAGAATTGTATAAGAGGTCGCGTTTCGGACCTTTCTTGAAGTGTTTAGCTAAGGAGCGAGGATTGGAAGTGTTAAAAGAAATACATGAGGGATATTGTGGTGACCACGTGAAGGGAAAGGCTTTATTAAGTATAGCATTGAGGGCTGGTTTCTTTTGGCCAGGGATGAAGGATATGGCTAGTGAGCTGGTAAGAACGTGTAAAAAGTGTCAAATGCATGCCCCAGTCATTCATATACCGGCTGCAGAGATGACGTTTATGAGCTCACCGTGCTCATTCGCACAATTAGGGATTGATATTATGGGTCCGTTTCCAAAGACCCCGGGCAATAAGGAAAACGTAGTAGTGGCGGTTGATTACTTTACAAAATGGGTGGAGGTCGAAGCAGTTACAGGGATAAGCGAGCAACATATGATGGATTTTATTTTTAACAACATATTTTGCAGGCTCGGAGTACCACGGGTGTTGGTGTCAGATAATGGGACCCAGTTCAATGGACGAAAGATGCGGAAGTTGTGTAAGGAGATGGGGATGAGGCAGCGGTTTTCTTCTGTGGAGCATCCCCAAACTAATGGGCAAGTAGAAGTCACTAATCGTATAATAGTGCAAGGTCTTAATCTACGGTTGGAAAAGAAAGGCGGGCTTTGGGAAGAGGATCTCGCATCAATTTTATGGGCCTATCGAACAACTCCCCGAACTTCCACTAAAGAGTCGTCATTCAGTTTGGTGTATGGGATGGATGCGGTTATTTCCGCTGAGATAGTGGGAGGCTCGCAACGGCTGGCAACGTTCAATGTAGAGGAAAATGAGAGATTCGCGCGAGGAGCGGTTGAAACAATTGATGAAATATGAGATAAGGCTGCAGCTCGAGTTGAGTGTTGCAAGTAGAGAATACAGGCTGCTTTTAATAAACGGGTCACACATCGCTGCTTTCAGGTAGGCGACCTGGTGTGAAGGTGAGCTGATGCATTGCGGATGACTCGGAAGTTGGAACCTAACTGGGTGGGACCATTCAAGATAATGAAAGTATTGCGAGGAGGTGCGTATATACTTGAGGATGCTGCTGGAAAAATCTTACCCAGAAGTTGGAACGTATGTCACTTAAAGAAATACTATGCTTAGAGGGCAGCTATCTCCGTGCCGGGTTGATTGTGCGAGTTGTTTTTGTGTACGCGGGAGCAGCTATCTCCGCGCCGTAGTGTGCTTCTCCCCAACACGGGTTGATTGTGCGAGTTATTTTTGTGTACGCGGGAGCAGCTATCTCCGTGCCTGAGTGTGCTTCTCCCCAACACATGTTGATTGTGCGAGTTGTTTTTGTGTACGTGGGAGCAGCTATCTCTGTGCCGGAGTGTGCTTCTCCCCAACACGGGTTGATTGTGCGAGTTGTTTTTGTGTAAGAGGGAGCAGCTATCTCCGTGCCGGAGTGTGCTTCTCCCCGACACGGGTTGGTTGTGAAAGTTGTTTTGTTTTTGTAGCGGGAGCAGCTATCTCTGTGCTGGAGTGTGCTTTTCCCGCGTGCGGGTTGATGGTGCAAATGTCGAGTTGTTTGTGGTGATGTGAAAGTATATTTAATAATATAATAAAGTTTCGTGACCTATTTTATTCTCTAGAAGTTTATGTGTTTGGCTTATGTGTTGATTGAATAATTGTTTTAAGATAATCTGATTGTTCTTAATACTCTCGTGTAGGAATTATTGTTCTTATGGTTAATCAACAGGTTTTGATTGAATATTCGTTTTGTATAGGTTAAATTTATGTTGTATGATTGAATTATTGTGCAGTGTGATTTGATTGTTCTTACGATCTCATCACAATTAGATGGGATCTCGCGTGACCTATGTTGGCAATTGTGTGAATTTCAAAGTGCAGGTTTGCAAGTGTTCGAATTAAGTCATACACAAATATTGAAAATATAATAAAGTGATTATACAGGATTGTTAAACAGTCTTTTCAGAAGCTGAAGGTAAAGGGTTTGTTGTGATCGGGTTGACAACAGGGGGCTTGGCAACAGGAAGAGTGTCTTTAGCTGGCGCATCTAGCTCGGATGATAGGTTCGTAGAGAGGATAGCCCGACCTTGACACGATAACCACCATTGGGCGGACAGAGGTTGCTTTATGTCGCCTTTCCAGGTGCTAAAGGGGGTCATCTTGTCTACGATAGCCTTCACGTCAGGATTGTAGGTGACATTCATGCCGCAAGCTGTTCCTTGATTATCCCTATAGCATTGCGGACCCATTCTCTGCTCCCCACGGTCATTTTGCCAAAATATAAGGTTGACTTCCTAAAGGCCTTGATCAGCTCCTCCCGATACAAGCTTACAAATCTTTGGCTCACCTCTCTCACTAGGAAGGTTCGGCGACCTTCGATTATGCCTTGCTCGCGACCTTCAGTTGCGCCCTACTCGCGAGCTACCTGAATTTGCTCTTCCTTGGTCCGCACAACTTCAACAAGTTTTTTTACTTGCTCCCGGAGTTCATTGGCCATACGGGTCATTTCATCCCTTAGGCTGGCCACTTGAATTTTCAGGTCTCTGTTCTCCTCCTCTTTTGTGCTTAGTTGTTTACGGGCCTGGTCTAGTTCGCCCTGTGTCAAGGAAAGCTATTTTGTTTGCTGTTCATCTTGGGCAGTTAGCTCCTCGCAGGTTTTTTGAAGCTCATTGTCTGCGGAGTGAGCGGTGAGCTGTTCAGCTATTGACGAGAATAGTGAATGTAGTTGTTTACAGTTGAAAAATAGTGTGAGGTTAATACTTATTGAATAACTTGAGAGTTAGTAGTAATGAGTATACCTGGGTTCGAGCGCGTTCTTGAAGAAGAATCCTTATGGCAGCCGCATCCTCGCAGTTGGCTATTTCTTTTTCTAAATTTGTCGAGCTGGAGGATGTGCCGCCATGGGTCTTGCGAAGTCGCCTCCACTTTGGAGCGGGCGAGCTGGGTCTCTGGGTAGACGGGCGGAGAGTTCGTTTACCTTTGGAGGTCCTTTTTGATGGGCCCCCTTCAGGCTCGACCTCTGGGTTCACTTCCGTTCCAAAAGCCTCGTCTAGAATCTTATCCACATTGACTGAAGATGGAGGTGCTGAGGTGATTTCGGGTTGTGGATCGGGTTGTGTTGTGATCTCCACCGAGCTCGACGAAATTCAAGCTTCAACAAAGGCATCTGTGGATATATCAAGATATAGTAAGGAGTATGTTCGTTTATGAAGTAGGTGACATTTTTAAACATAAGGGACCTACCAAAGTCTGTTTGGGTAAACGCGAGGTCCGGCTCAAGGGGGCGAGAATCAATGCCCACATATTTGAAAATTTTGGATCGTTTAGTGAGCTGCACCACGACAAACGGGCGTTTGCTCCACTCCGCGAGCTGATCGGAGTATTTTTTATATAAAGTAGGGGAGTGTTTAGAGCTCGGAGGATTGGATTGTTTTGGGGTATGGTCTAATAGTTCGGTTATGAAAGGCCATTCTGCAGTGTTGTGAATGAAGAAGAAATTCTTTCTCCATTCAGGGACCTTGTTAGAGGGATTCACTAAAAATTGGCTTTGCCCGTGCGGACAGTGAGGTAAAAGGAGTGGCTTTGATATTTTATTTGAAAACAGAAATGGAAAAAGTCGGGGTCGGGCTAAGTATTATAGTATTTACACAGAATGATATAGCCCGCCATGTATCTCATGAATTTGGGGTTAATTGTAAGAGGGAGACTTTGTACAGTAGCGAAGTTTCAACGTAGAAAGGATAGACTGGGAACCTAAATCCAGCTCTGAGTAGCTCGTCAAACAATGTTACATGGTTGGGAGATGGTCGCAGGGGGTCTAAGTGAAGTATATCGGGAAAGACCATTTGGGCTGTCTCAGGTAAGTTAAGTATGTTTCGAAAATATTCCAATACCTCTGGATCGGGCAGCAACCAATAGTTATCTTTGACCGACTTGGTCGAAGGAGTTGAGGGAGGTAGGTCGGCAATATCTACAGAGCGAGCTAAGGTTACGGGGTTTTATAGGAAATGTTCGCACTCGATGGGAACGTTGGGTTTTTGCAATGGAATCCCCTCTGGGATGTTGGCAATGGTCAAGGGAAGGGGAGAAGAAGTTTCGGGGGATGTGTCGTTCTCTGTTTTGGTGTGAGAACTGGAAGTGGGAGAGGAGGGTTGATTACACCTCCGTTGAAGGATGTAGGGATTCTCGTTAGGGTTAGAGTCAGGTGAGAGAATTGGGTTTTGGGAGTTAGGGTTGGAGGAAGCTATTTCATCATAAATCCAGACATACAGAGAAAACACAATATGAAACGCAACAATTCAGCAAATACCACAGATATTATGCAGATATTATATGTGAATAATAATTGTTGATGAAGAAAAAGATTGAAGACTTACCCATTCTTAGTGCTCTCTAGGTCGCTGATGGATTTTGAATTTAGTGGTATTTTTTGAAAATTGTGAGGGTATGAGAGCTTTGTTGCAGAATGAGAATGGCGAAATATTTTGTATAGTGTAAAGTGGGGAAGATGAAGAGGCTTTTGCTGGGTGGCGGGAAGTTGATGGGACAGATTGGAGCGGGAGTTGATAGGGTTTTTCGGGAATGACTTGGGCCGTTTATTTTAGGCCCACTGGGTTTGTTAAACTCCTAGAAAATGAGGGGTTGACACGTGTTCGACATGGTGGCAGACTGCATTTAATGAGGCTTAAAAGGGATGGGATGGGCAGAGAAAGGCATGCCTTGACTTTGTGGGTGTTCATGATTGAGTTTGAAATTATTAAAGCCCGAATATTGTTTCAGGTCGAAAAATAACATTTGGAAGGTCGTCATGACTATAGTTGGGAACTTGGTTTGACTTGTAGGTCGTCTCTCGTGCGATGGTCATCTAATAATAACGAGTAAGTTTAGCGAGCTGATATTTTCGAGGCTGCAGGTATACTTGGTATCTTTTGGTACGTTTATGGGTAGCTTGATGGGTCAAGCTATGTGATTCTAAAATATGAATAGTAATTTATTTATGTGAGTGTGTTTATTGTTACCTTTAGTGGTTGTGCTTATTTGGTTTTATTTTACATGTCCTAACTGATTTTGTACCTCAATCAGCTAGAACATGGGGGACTAGATGATGTGGACCAAAATGTTCACCCGTAATATTATTTGATATATGTGAGTATTTGTGGAAGGCGACCTCATTTCTTGGAGAGGGTGTTCCTCTGGGAGATGGGCGAGCTGTATGGTCTCTATAAGAGATGAGCGAGCTGGTTTTGTAGAGTAGCGACTTGTAGTATGAAGATGAATTCTCATATAGGGTCGCGACCTCTTATGTTTTATGGTGAGTGATGCAGGTCATTTATGGGCCTAGTACGGATGAATATTTATGATCATTATGGGCTGTATGGAGCAAGTAATGGGCTTAGGCCTATCCTAGTAATTTAATGAGAGATTTATTGTTTATGAAAACTTAACAAATAGAAGAAATCCTAATCCAGAGTCGGTTGTATAGTTGTGATATATATGGAATTGTGATGGAAGAAGGAAACCCTTGATTTGGGGAGATATTTCTTATCTCTATAAAAGGGGGAGCACATCTCTCATTATTCATTATTATCATTATTATCATATCATAATTGCATCTTGTCTCGTTTTAATAGAAGGATTGAGTGTTTGGATTTGCTTATTGACTTAAACATCGGAGGGTCTTAACGGGCTGGAACTCTGACCCGTTCAAGGCGTTGTTTTGCAGGACCATCCAGGTCGCTAGGAGATTCACTGGAGGTTTAGCAGGTCACTGATCTCTATTTTGAGGTTAGTACCCCTTATATTTGGTAACCCAACTTTTTGAACAGATCCAAATCCAAATGGTGCGGATGAAAGAACAACCCTAAAATAGGTGCTTAATCATTTCTGGGTGACTGAGGCATGAAGGTCACGTCATAGGCCCATGAGAAATATACATGTTATCGAACACTACCAAGCGTCCCAGAATAGCCCTCCAAAGTACAATAGAGCGACGTGCTGAGCCTGAGAACTTGTTCGACCAAATCCATGACCCTCATAAACCTCAAGTCGAGAGGGTCTAATGTGAGCATACACTAATTTTGCCATAAGAGACCCCTCAGCGCTGCCTAACCAAACTCTCTTATCAACCGTGCTAGGAGTAAAAGAACAACAAAGAATGTCCTTAACAATCCCAGATTTTCGTATCAAAAAATCAGCAGTGAAGTGCCATAACTCGTCAAAGTAATAATCACTTATTGTTTCTTGATATTGAACTCTTAAGGTAGAAGGAAGCTCTAATTGATCAGCAATAATTTTGATAGTTTTTAAAAATCATCAAAAAACTAGTAAAAGAAAATCATCGACTCATTCTCATGTCTAATAGATACACCAACTTCTTGAAGTTACACATGAAAACATCAAGCAACTAAGAAATTATAAATTTCAAAGAAAATCACAACTTTCATGCATGCAATCATTCTTGGTATTGGTTTCATGACTAATGTTGAAAACTTGTGAAGAAAATTAAGAAATTTTCTTTGACCTTATTATCCAAAATGGTATTTGGATAAATGATAAAATTAAGACAAAATGACTATTGGTTGAATTTTGAAGAATTCAACCTTGTAACTCCTGGTGGTGGTGTGTAACACTCAATTCAATGTATATTGAATTATGTAACTCCTACATCATGGGGTTTTAATATGCGAGCTTGAAAGGTAATTTAGTTAGCTATATAAGTTGGCCAAAATAACAACAAACTCCAACGAACCACATACTTCCTTATATTGCATATGTAAGAATAAGAATTAAATATTTGTAATACAATTCGCTCTGGCCTCACGTGCATTTTTTGGTGTTAAAATTTAGGCATGATTATTAGTTTGTCGGAGACGAAAGGTAATTCAACTTACCCGTCTTATCCTGCAAAACAGACGTCCGAAATAGGGGACAAATCTATTTTAATAATATTGTTTTTAACACATGATTCAAGATATATATTTGTAAAGGTTTTGATTTCGATTATGCATTGTAATAATATTAACGAATTTGTATTAGAAGATATTCTTTTTTGATTATTGAAATCTTTCTTAAAAAGAAATATTGTGCACATATATAAGAAGATAGGTTATAAGAAACTTAGAGAATCTAATATTTATAAACAGGCATATCACTATGCCAAAAAGTGCTTTAAATAGTGCTTATTTTCCCAATCAAAACTCTATTTGAGTATCCGCTATCTGAGCAGTGTGTAGTTCCGATAGCGCTTCGAAAAGTGCTATCTAATGCTTTCCTAAGACATTGCTTATATTAGAAAACGCTATATAATTACCATCTTAGACATCACTTCCAAACACAAAGCGCTATCTAACGTTAATTTGTTATAACACTTGCTCAAATAAGCATTATCTTACCCTTTTTTTTCTACAACACTTAATCAATTTCTATCTCACATATTTTTTTCTACATCACTTGCTCAATGAAATGATATCTCACTTTTTTTTCCTATAGCACTTGCTCAATCAAGCGCTATCTCATTCTTTTTTCTTTTTCTTATAGCACTTGCTCAAATAAGTTTTTTTTTCTTCATATTTAATCTTGTACATCACTGCACCAACTGATGTGCAGAATTATAAAAGTTAATTCCATCCAAAACCAGTCTAACAAAAAAAATCTCAACAATTCATGTACCGCTAACGATCCACTAAACGTAAGACTTGTCAACAATATTCATAGAACAAATGATGGATTCAAATCAATATCGACAATCAATACTTGTAAGTATATATGTTAAAACATCAACATGAACATCAAATTCTAACATCAATCACTTGGGAAAATATAAAAAAGAAAATGGTACTAAAAGAATTTATCCTTGATTTTTATCTTTGATGGAGACATCCTGTAAAAGAAATTAAAGTTTTCAAAAAGAAAGAGTAGTTTCAAAATATATGTAAGGTAAATACTTTGATTAATGCTATACATATGAAACAATACTTGCAAATGAATTTTGTGAATCAAGCACCGAGTCTCATAATAATATCATCTACTTCGTTCCTACTGATGGTTGGAAGAGGATGAGAATTATGTTGCATAACAAAATGGTTTTTTTTAATGAACAATGAGAATCCATGAGTAAATAGATACTTTCATATCAACTTGATTTCTTACAAGTTGTACGAGCACATAGCGAGACCATTCTTCTCAAGCTTTTTTTACCAGCTCTTCAAAATCATTAATAAACTTGTTCCCTTCCCTATGAAATATATCATATCATATCACATCATATGAAATTAAAACCAAATATTGGATAGCTACCTTGAATGATTAAAACTAAGCGTAAAAGCACTACCTCATCTAAGATTATCATTTAATTATAGGTAATTATGTCATGGCCTCAAAACATAGACCGTGCAATCCACGTCATTAGCTTATCCGGGTCACTATAAAAAAACCACGCATATTAACATATTTTTATATAGACAATTATTCATCACAAATATAGCACTATAACTTAAAAATCATCACAATATTTTTGCTCTTTAAAATATACAAAAATACAACAAAATAACAGAGAGATAGAGAGAGAGAGTAACTGTCAAATAAAATAAAAAAAATAAAGAGAGAGAGAGAGACTTGATAGATACAAAATGTCGATGACGAAAAATTAATTAGATAAAGAAAGAGGATGGTTGTCATAACAAGAAAAGCAATGTATAATTCTTTTTATCAAACCGGAATTCAAATTCTATATTTTCCAAAGAATATAAACTTCTATGTTTTGTTGGCATATTGTGAAGCTTTCATATGATTATTATAAGATATAGTTCTTTTATTGGTGACACTTCAAAATAAAACCATCACCCGTGTTGTAACTAGTTATGGGTGTCGTTAGTTTAAAGTCACACAAAAACCATCAACAATAACTCTTTTACACCATTGATTCAATTTTTGTGGAAATTGCAGATGCATGTTGGATGCCATCTTATTTGTGCAGCAAACAATAAAATAATTGAATACTTCATGTTGAATTAATATTTGAATTTTTGTAATACATTAAAAGTAACATTTTCTATACTCTTGAATTTAAATTCTTATCCTCCATTTTGTTAATAGTTTTAACTATTAATGTTGAGGTGTCGAAATGAGAGTGTTTCGGGACTGATGTGGACCAATAAAATTTCTCCAAAAATAACGTGTCGGTCTGTGGTTCATAGGGGGTCTATTTTGGGAGGAGGCCAAAATTTTGACCAAGTATAAATAACAATTTTTTTTAATTTAATGTTTTTTTTCCCACTATTCTAGGGTTTCGGCCTACCTCCCGCAGCCCCTTCTTTTCTTTGTTTTCGTTTCGGAGAAAGATGCGATCTCCATTTTTTCTCTTCAAAAAACCTTTGAATTATTGATTATTTGGTAATTTGTTTATTTTTCGGAATCATTTTGTTTTTGAGGTTGAAGAAGAAAGAATTATCGTTACATCAGATTCTCATAAATTCATTAGGTTTCTCTCTCCTGCCATCTCTCTTTTGGTGAACGAAATTGTTGGTTAGAATAGCAAATATCAATCCATCCACTGAAGGTTTATTTTTGCAAGAACCAAAAGAAATTTTTGATTGTTTTTTTTCTTTCGTAAATTATTTCCGAGTTTAGATTCATTTTGGTGTAGATATAATTTCAATTATTTTCCAGTTTTTTTATTTAGCAACTTGCAGTTCTCTGGAGAATTTATTTGATTATATGTCTTTTGTGCATGCCAGCAGGAAGACGTTGACCGCCATGGATGTTGTCTATGCTTTGAAGATGCAGGGCCATACACTTTACGGATTCGGTGGTTAATATTGTATTTCTCCCCTCTTTCTTATTTCTGTTAGTCCTTTTTTTTTCTTTTTTCTTTTTTTTTTTTGCCCTAGCTTTGAAGCTGAGATTGTTGGAAATTTGTGGATTTGGGCTTATGGTTGTGTAATTGAATGGGTTTTAGTATTTCAAAAAAAAAAAAAAAAATTATATAATCTGGCATCTTTTCTTCACCTCTTCCTTGAACCAATTTTAATGATAATTGTTAATTTCTTGCTGGAATCCATGGATACAATCTTCTAAAACATTTGAAGTTGATAGCTTACACCCATCTAAATGAATTAATGAATGGTAAAAGTAATTTATTATTTGGGTTCGGATCTGTTGGCTAAGGTTTCAATTTATGTTGAATTTGATCCGTTTCCTGGATTGTTATTGGCCTGATTTAGAAGGAACTAATTGGAATTGATTGGGTGTTTCAGCATGTGATCTACATGCCAGTGTTTTAATCAGCAATTTGCGGGATTGTAGTATGGAGTGGAGTTATCCGCGTTTAATTCTGGTCATTGAATAAATAAAAGGATTGAGTTCAACGTTAGATTTTTGACTTTTTCCCAAACGAGTGTTTTATGTTGTTGTGTTTATGAATCTTTGTGATTGTGTTTTGAACTTATTCTTCTAAATATGTTTTTATTTTCCTCATTATTCACGAGTCTGGAGTTAAGAAGGTGTGAGTTTATGGCTTGAACAACAAGCATCACTTTTTATGTTGTGGTGAGGTGAAAATTGGCTTCCTAACACTGTCATAACTGCATTTTGTGTTCGGTCTGGCTATATTACCCACTGTTGCCACATTGCAGGGCTTGACATTACTTAACAGCAACTTACCAATGCACAATTATTGGAGAAGTCATTATGATATATTTGGTTAGACACTACTACAGACTGTAGTTTCCACGTCGGTTTTTTTTTTGCCATTTAACGTCGGTTTTGCAACCGATGTGGAAAGTCAAACCGACTTGGAAGATAAAAACCGACGTGGATCTTCTACGTCGGTTTCCCAGAAACCGACGTGACTTTCCACGTCGGTTCTCCAAAAACCGACGTGACTTTCCACGTCGGTGGTTTAGACGTCGGTTGTAAAACCGACGTTAAATGGGCAAAAAACCGACATGGATTGTTCATATAAACCGATGTGGTGGTATTGACATCGGTTTTGAAAACCGACGTAAAAAATATGTTGCTGACATTAGTGTTTTTTGATGTTTTCTTAAAAATAAATTCTAAAAGCTTAAAATAAATTAAATAAATCCCAAATTCCCATCAAACATCCATTATCATCAATATGTTCTAAAATTCGAATATATCAAACAACCAACATATGTTCTAAAAGCCGAATACATCAAACAACCAACAACAATCCATTCTTCGAATACCATCAGCCACATTCAATTTACCAAAAGAAACCCATTACACAAAGGTACTTGTATTAAAAAAAAAACGAAGCCCTATTACTGCTCTCTCCAACTTGACTCCAACATGACTGCTCTCAAAAACCCTGACTGCTTTGTCCAACACAGTCTATTACTCTCACTCCCACTCATGTCCCCAATGGCCCATAGCCACATAAATTCATTCGCCATCAAATTTGACAAATCTAACGAACGGCTGCAAGGAGATCACATGATAATTTTGGCACTACAGTTTTATTTACACAGAAACCCACATTCTCAGAACTAAGAAATATACATTAGGTATTTAATAATATATGCTTGTGCACCACCAAAAGCAGTTATGTCAACCCTGCAACAATTGGTAGATTTGATCTGCAGTGGGCTAAAAACTACTGATAATGCAACTTCTTTACCCTCTTCACATATGCAAGTGTAATAAGAACAAATAACAAATTAAGACACTCAAATCAAACTATTCAATATTCAGTTTAAAAGCAATTGGTAAAAGTTCATTTGAGCTCAATTCGTCAACATAACAAACCAAGTCTGAAAATATTTTTCCTTATGATACATTATAATTAGTAAATCAAAAAAATCTAAAACATAAATTAGCAGGGCACCAACAAGCAACACATGAGTCTAAAGTTGCTAAAGTTGCTAAGGTAGAATCAGCAGTAACATGGGATATGTTCATAGCTCAAGCTAATAATCAACAGTAACATGAAATGTGTTCCCTTTTTTTTCTTTTTTAATTTTACTTATGAGCAATGTTAAAGAAGATTAAATCAAGTTAAAAATTAAATGCACCTGAGTATTGACTTCAGATATAGAACCAATATTTGAGGAATCTGAGCATGCTTTTTTGTACCTATCAATTATCGCTTTAAACCTGCATAATCTCATTAGTCCCAGCTTCAGATATATATCAATATATTCTTCAAAAACTTAAATATAAACTTCATTTCAAGTGTAAAAAACAAAACCAAAGAGTTAAAAAATAGTATAATATACCAAAAAAAAAAGAGTTAATTGAATAGTTGAGTGTTTGTTAAGCCAAGTTTTAATTTGTCTACTCAAAATGACAACTTAAGATGATTTAATGAAGTAAAAACAGAGAATAAAGGCAACTCTCTCTTCATTAATTAATTCTTAGTCTGATTAGCTGGCACTGATACTCTATATTTGATTGGCCCATTTTTTGATTTTCTAGGTCACAACTGGAAAAAAAAAAAAAAAAAAAAAAAAAAAAAAAAAAAAAAAAAAAAAAACCTCTTACTCTACCATGGATAATAATATTAACCACACCTTTTGAGCCCTAGTCTGAAACTAAAAAATTTGAGTAAATCAGAACCGTCCAATTTTAATTATAGGAAAAAACCAAAAAGAGATCAGAATTTCAGAAAAACCACTCCCTTTCGCTTCTGTTTCATTCCTGTTTTAGCTTCTTCTGTTACCAAGCTTTGAAGAAAGCATTTAAAATGATTCAAACACAGTGTTCGTACGCCTCAAGGTGCGCTTCAAAACGATTTCAGGATTTCTGGAGTGAGACGCACTCCTTAAACACCCCTGTGTGGAACGTACGCCTCAAACAGGTGAGGCGTACGCCTTGACTCGGATACGCCTTGAGGTGCCCGAGGCATATGAGGAGGCAAAAGTGGATTTTTTTCTTTTCTTTTTTGTTTAAACTTCACCGTTTCTTTTTTTTTTCCTTCCTTATATCTTGTTATTAATAATTAATAATTAATAAAAGTATAAAAGAAGTTAAATAGAAGACTTAGGATTTGATGGTCTCAGTACATCATTCGGCTGAAAACCTGTTGAGCTTTGTTCTGATTTTTAGCTTGATATTTTCCTTAATTTTTCTAGGTTTAGAAATAGATTTGATCCTAGTTTTTCTTTCCTGGGATCTCTTGATTCTCCTAGATTTTCTAGGTCTTGGTTGTATTGTATATCTATATACTCTATATGCCTCTGTTATATTATATCTTAGGCATAAAGCCAAAAATTCTCATCGCTCCCTTTTATGCCGTCCGCGCTTTCTGTCCAGTCCGTGATTAATATGTTGCTACTTATTATAGTTTCTGTCATTTTATGCTTTGTTTTATTATTTTTTGGATTATTAAAAAAACATTTGAGGTGCACACGCCTTGTTCCGCCTCGAGGCGTACGCCTCGCCTCATCCAGACAAACCGCCTCGTTTCCGCTTCTCGTTTTTTAAAACATTGATTCAACATAAAGAAAATAAAAAAAAAGAAAAAAAAGTTTTTATTTTTTTTTCAGCCCACAGACACAGTTTTTTATTTTTAAATAAAAATAATTGTAACTTTGATAAATTGAACATTCAAACATAATATCTTATATGCTGAATAGTATTACTTCAAGAGTGATTAGTTATACACTAGTACTATAAACCCTGTCCGAGACAGTTTTTTTATTTTTAAATAAAAATAATTGTAACTTTGATAAATTAAATAGTATTACTTCAAGAGTGATTAGTTACTGTATATCTTATATGCACACATAATTACAAATACTCAAGTATGTGTCTATAGTAAGTAGATCTACGATGGATATTCTCCAAGAGAAACATCTACAAGAGCTATTTATACACTAGTACTATAAATCCTGTCCGAGACACAATTTTTTATTTTTAAGTAAAAATAATTGTAACTTTGATAAATTGAACATTCAAGCATAATACTATTCATTTCAAATTCTTAAAAAAAAAAAACCTATTTGTACGTCACATTCGGTCAATGATCATGACTAAAACAAGTCTTCACAAATACAACATGAGGGAGAGTGTGACTCTTAGTCATCACAAAGCTATGAAAAGAAAAGCTGAAATATGCATTAAATGTAAAGCTAAAACTGGTAAATGAAAGCTTGAACATAATACAGAATGCCATTAATTTTTTTTTGGCTCAATATATGCATACAACAAAATCGTGTGTGACGTAACAAAAGATTCTTGAAACTGGGCTAAATCTATTTCTTGTTCAATTCTAACTAAACAAGAATAATAATCATGGTTAAATCTCAAAGAGAAGATTTTTTGAAAATAAATAAATAAATAGAAAAGAAAGATAGATGGTAACCCCAAATTTTGTAGGAAAATTATATGATTTACAAAAAAACAAGTTAATTTTCAATAAGATTGGATTAGGTTAAATTAGGGATTTGTGCACAACTACAAAAACCCATAATTTTTTTTTACTTAATGTCAAAAAAATTTCACAAGGCTAAGCACTCTAAGGCCCTGTTTGTTTAAACTTATTGGAGGAGTTGATAGCTTATTCTCATTCAATAAGCTCTTTTAAAGTGCTAGGTAAAATCTTTCAATCAGCTACTGATGACTTATTGGACCTAATAAGTACCTGTTGGGAAAAAGTCACAGAACGTAACTTTTTCTATCAGCTCTTTATAAAAATATAAAAATCTCATATTTATCCTCTAAAATCTTTCACAAATTATTCTTCTCCTCTAATTACGCGCGAGATATTTACTTATTCCCGGCCTAAAATCTCAAATTATTAATAATCCTATTCTCCTCTAATTAGGCGCGAAATATTTATTTATTCCCGGCCTAAAATCTCAGATTATTAATAACCCTATTCTCTAATAACTCTATCCGAGCCTAATCAATATCAACTAAAAACACCAAATTCATTAGAAAAATACCAGATTATTTTTTCTTAAATTTTTATGTTTTTTATATATAGTGTGTATTTTATTTTATATCTTTATTGGTAAATTAATATTCAATCAGCTACTCTAATCAGCTACTTCGCCAAGCAGTTATTTGTTTTCAACTAGCAGCCATCAGCTATCAGCTATCAACCACCAGCTATCAGCTCAACCAATCAGGACCTAAATCATGATATCATAAAACACAACAATTGAGTGACCTCTTATAAAATTTAACCATGTTTAAGTAAGTGCAAGTTTGTGAGAAAGGTTTTCCCTTGATATTCTAATCGAAAGATGTGATACAATCGAAGGGATGATTATTCGGGGCAACCCAAACATTAAACACAAGTAAATTTATGCACCAAAAATAATATGCAGATATCTTATCTATATATATATATATAAAGAGGGATTTTGACAGGAGAGAGAAACAATTCATGAAAAATAGTGGATTTTCCCGCCCATGAATTATTTCTATTTTTACTCCCTAAAATCACGTGAGAATTTTTGACCGTCTACTCACTCATTCATTTCCCATTTTATTATTCATTTCGCGTTAAAGAGGTCACGAAAATTTCTTCAGTTGTGGTATGATTTTTTTTTGATAAAATTTTTTAATCACTATTAAAAAACTAATTGTTTTTTACTATTCAATAGGTTTTTAACCCTTTGCAGTCGGTCTGAATCAAGAAATAGTCATCAACTTTTCCTCTGAATTCGCGATAGTCCTGAGAGGATCGTCGAGCGTGGCGACTGAGCACGCAATGACGGTGTTGTCTGTTCGGCGACAACAGGGCGGCACGGCAGTGGCGGGCGACAACGATGCTATGGATTCGTGAAGGTATACTGGTACCAATTTCCCACAAAATAATAATCTAACTCTCAATATGTTTGTAAACATATAACCTAAAATTCGAATTCGATTCTGATTTTTTCACAGATCGAAGACTCGCTCAATTTTAGTTCGGAATCCATGACTTCTTCTTCTTCAAATATATTGCCGATTATCTGGTGAGTTTTATTTTGTTTATTTTTTTAATCTTTGAAACCCCGTTTTCTTAATCTTCTCTTCATTACAAATTATTTGTGTGTAAATTTATTACTGTTATGAATTTGTTACAAAAATTAATGGACGAGTTTTAATGACTAATTGATAGTGTTTTATGGTACTTTCTTTTTTAGGAATTAGTATTGAAAAATCCAGGTATAGCCAAACCTGTTTAGATAAAAAAGAAAACATATGAAAGATGGATCAAGCCATTAGAAATATGACCAGATCTTGGTTTCGATATTTTTCAGCACATATGGCCTGACCTGTTTCGATCTTGGTATGTGAATTATTAATGATTTTAATTTACTTTCCAGTGCTTTGAATTTCTCAGACACGAAGATTGACTGGGATGCATATATGGCACAGGTGAACACGCATTTGATCTTAGTTTAGTTTGCAGTGCCTACAATTTCTCAGATATATCCTACGTCTGAATTAAATTTGTTAAAACTTTTAGATTATTTAGCAAAGTACTTAATTAATTTTAAGTAGCCAGGCTGGAGTTCATGATCCCAGTTTGTTTCTTTTTGTCGTTCAAGATGAGGAGTTTTTATTTGGAGTATGGATATTCTAAATTAAGTAATTACATGTGGTTCATTAGAACTATTTGGCATGGATTAGTTTATTTGATGACCTATTGTCAGTGAATTACATTAGTGGAATGATGACCTTATGGCTTATTCGTGTAGAGATTTGAGCTACCGATGACGCTATCCAACGGGAGCAGCGAGCGTAAGTGAGGTCAGATCTCTCATTATCTCTATTGCTTGAGACCACAATAATAAGGAGTTGATGGTGGAGATGAAGATTCAGGTTTTGTTGCCTATTGTTGTGATAAATACGGCTATGATTGATGTTACGGGCAGTTTGGGGTGTTTCATGAGGCGTCAAGTGCTTGGAGACGATGAGATTGGTTGGTTTGAGGCCTTCGTTGACGATGTATAATGTGTTTGCGTATGTGCAAACAGTGGGTATGTTTCCTGAGTTTGGAACTTATGGATAATTACAAAATCACCCCTCATGTTTCATTAAATTATAAAAGTGACTATTTTCAATTTAAAGGGGCGATTTGTAATTTTCAGAGTGAGATGTTTTTTTGTTTTTTTTTTGGTGTAACTTATGGTTAGACTTTYTACTTCTGGCTAGGTTTACCATGTATTTTATTTTCTATTATATTTGGCGTAACTTATGGCTAGATTTTTTTAGTTAATTTTGTTTGTTTATTTTCGTGTAATTTTGTATGTGTATAATATGTGGTTTGGACCATGGGATACATCCGATGGCAAATGGGGGTGGCCGTGGCGAGAAGACAGTGCTGCGAGAAGTTGATTGCAAGCAGGTCGAGTCCGGTGCWGCAAGGGTCTTTGTTTGAATAGTGTGTCGTATATCTGTTCTTCATGGATAGGTTTCGTTGGACTGTTTTCTGGTGAATCTATCTACATGCTTATGTACTTTAGATATACCTATGCTGTAAGTGCAGGTTGTACACGTTGGGTGTATATTGAAAAAAAAAAAAATTGACCGGCTATTATCATACTGTAATATTTATCTCGTATTGGGTGTGTGTATGTTGCGTGTATATCAAAATCAAACTTACGGTAATTATTCACTAGGACTATTTCTCTGGATGTAGATTGCATAGAGACCGTATAATATAATGAAATACTAGATTTTTTAAGTTAATTTTGTTTGTTTATTTTCGTGTAATTTTGTATGTGTATAATATGTGGTTTGTTGTGTGTGTTAATTATTGTTGAAATCAAAATTTCTGTTTTTTTATGTATTTCATATCATCTGTAATTGTGTATTTATTTGTGTATAATATGTGGGTTGGTGTCTGTTATGATGTTTGTTGATTTTATGTGTTTTTTTTGTTTATTGCATACTGCCTTGAAAGAACTTACTAATAAGCTGTCTTTTAGTAGTGTTTATGAGGACACGATTTTCTTTTTATTAAATTGTGTTTATTTCAATCCAAAAGCACATGCCAATTTATAATTATTTTTTATTTATGATAAATTCCACTTTTATGAGCGAGTTTGTTCAATTTTATAAATGGAACTGTTCGTTTTTTCATCGAGTATGTTATGTATGTGTTTGTATATTTATTTTTGATGTTTTTGCTCCTTTGTTTACACATGAAAAAAGAGACCCTTGAAACTGAAGAAGCCAATGTTGGCCTATTTTATTTTCTTGAACCACCACTGCTTCTGCTACTGAGAACAAATTGTATTGGCGGTAAAATGAATTTATTAATTCTCGATTTTTAGTATTAATTTGAAACCCTTTAGTTAAAATTTGGAGCTAATTAGGATTTATTTGATTATTAAGATCTCAAGGATGAACATAACACAGACAAAAGAACACCTTATGAAAAAAAAAATTGCCCTTTCCATTTGTTGGATAGTTTTTGGTTTTGATCTCTCAATTTTTGGATTTTTAATAGCTTCCAATTAAACAAACTTTTTTTAAAGTCAATTCTTTTCTTTTAAGGATTGTTATTATATTTTGGTTTTTACAAAACGTATTATTGAATATGGTCAGTGTGGGATCATGACATTGAATATTTTCTATCCTCTTTTTTTCCAATGTTGATTTTTTTGTGTATTACTATTTTTAATGGTAAAATATACCAATTTGGATTAAATAATTAATATATTTTTTTAATATCCCTAAAATATTACAACATTCATTAATGTTTGAACAAAGTAAACATTCATTGAAATTAACTATTTTTATGATAAAAGTCGATCACAAAGTTTTTGGATATTTTTCATATCACTCATAATTTTAACTACAATTAACAATTTGCTATACTTTTATAACATATACACACGTTTAAGTCAAAAGTCAACTTATTCCATAATTAAATAAATTACCACTGCTAATTTAAGAAAAACCAACTTTGTATAACACTAATAATACTAATTAATTAGTTCAACTAGGGTATTAAGTCAAAAATGATTTTTTCGTAAAAGTTATTTATTATATAGAGTACTCAAATAATTTTTTATATAATAAAAAAATCACTCAACTAACTAGAATTTCGTAAATATTTAAAATAAAAATAAAATAATTCAATTAATTCTAAATTATCTCATTATATGAATCATGCTTACAATTCAAAATACATGATTACACCTAATAATATATTATTTGTCCCACTTTCCTTATCTATGAAATGATAAGTAAACTTTGTCAAAATAATAAAGATATTTCAACTTATTTCTTAATTGTTATAAGTTTTTTATTTAAATACTCATAATCTTGAAATAATTTTCAAAGAATATAATATCGTATTTATCACCATTAACATATTCTTAAAATATTACAACATTAACTAATGTTTGGATGAAGTAAATACTCATTGAAGTTAAATATTTTTATGATAAAAATCGGTCACATAGTTTTTTTTGTGGATATTTTTCATATTACCCATAATTTTAGCTACAATTAACAATTTACTATACTTTTATAACATCATACAGGTTTAAACCAAAAAGTCAAGACTAATATTACCATTTTGTCAATTAGAGATATTCCATAATTAAATAAATTAACACACATAATTTAAGAAAAACCAACTTTGTATACCACTAATACCACTAATTAATTAGTTCAACTCGGGTTATAAGTCAAAATATGATTTTTCCATATACGAGAATTCCTTAAATAGAGTGCTCAATTAATTTTTTTATATAATTATTGAAATCAATCAAGACACTAAAATTTCGTATATATTTAAGATAAATCAAATAATTTAATTGATCCTAAACTATCCCATTTTAAGAATCATGATTACTTTTCAAAATAATAAGTCAACTTTGTATAAAACTAATAAAAAAATTCCACATTATTTATTAATTGTTACAAATTTTATTTGTGAAAATAGTCATAATCACATATATGTGTCTTTTAATCATTTTGAAATAATTTTCAAAGTATATAATCTCATACTTGTCACAACGGATATACCCCTTAAATCTTACAACATTCATTAATATTATAATAAAGAAAAGATTCGTCGAGCAAAATAATATAAAAGAGTCTCACATCAAACAATTGTTAATTTATTTTTAGAATAACTATGATAGATCTATTATTAAATTGATTGGTTATATAATTAACCATTTTTTTATATATAAGGATATATTAATCAACTTAATAGATGACATTTAATATTTTAAAATAGATGATATAGTAATCAACATAATGTATGGATTATCATAATATATCATGATATAATATATCCAATATAATATATAATAATAAATTTAACCATCATGATTTATGGATAAGTAATATCCACACATTTAATCAATCAAACTAATTTGGTTTAGAGTGATGATTATTGGAATTTTGACATAATAATATCCAATATAAATCACAATCTTTTATTTTATCCAAAACTAAACATATTTAAATATTTTTAAATATTTAAATATTTAAATATTATACACACATATAAGTTACAATAATAATATATTGATAAAAAGTTCATATGGAAAGTTACTAATAAAAATATTCCACATTATTTTAATTGTTACAAATTTTATTTATGGAATTACTATCTCTCTCTATATATATATATTTCCACACATTTTAGATAAACAAAATACATTTTTCATAAAATCAAATTGACAAGTAATCTCATAATATTTTTTTTTTACATAAATATATTATATTATTATTAACCGTATAAATTAAAATATTTTTCATTCTTGCTGATTGTATTAATTCATTTTTTCATTCATCATAAAGAAATGAGAAAAATCACCAAGTCTACAATTATTGGCAGCAAAAGGCAATTGTCGAACATAAGTCATGACGGTAGCATACCTATTTTTATAGTTTCATAATTTTGTTTTATAGTTTCATGATATCTATATAAACTTCATAATTTTTTTATATTAAATTATATTTGACAATAAAATAAACAATGCTTTAATGTTATTTTTATTTTAATATGCAATTTATTTTTCTTGATGAAATCACTCTAAGTTACATATTTATTTCTATTTTTAATTTATATTAATATATGTATATAAATTGTTTAGTTATCCTTAAACTCACAAGTTTTAGTAAATTTGTTACCACAATGATAGGGCTGTACTTATACCAGACCTGGTTGGGGTAGCTCCGGAGAATCATTGGGTAAGAACTGGATGATCTGATGAGATATCCAAAGTAGGAGTATTCACTTGACAGGAGTTCTTGGTGGTAGTGCCGGAAGAACAGGTTTATAACAGATCTGACTCCTTGATCGGAGAGTGACAAGGGGGACCACTTGTCGGAGACTGTTGTCCCAACGACCCACGATTTGCGGTCAATGCCTCTGAGATCCCGGAAAGGAGGTCCTGCCAYGAAAGACAATAAACCGCCTAGTGCTGAAGCCGAGTAAGAAATAGCTAGGCAGACCCGGAAACCTTAAGAACAAGGAAAGAGCTGAATTAAGCAGGTCTGGTCACCTGCCTACATAGAAGAGACAAGTGGGACCACTTGTCAGAATTTGTTGCGTAACGGCCCATGATTCGCGGCCTTTGCTTCTAAGATCCCGGAAAGGGGTCCCCACTAGGAAAGCTATAAATATCTCAGCCCCAAGGCTGAGAGAGGTATGTCATTCTCTTGAGCATTCTTGCTTTCTTTCTGAAAAACACCTCAAACGCTTACTGACTTAAGCATCAGAGAGGTTTCCACCGGAAAATCACCGGTGGTCCTTTCTAACTCTTGTTTGTGGTGCAGGTCAGGAAGGTGTTCAAGGTTTCAGGCAGTCTTAACGTTGGTCATTTTTTGGGTGGAAACACACAATTAATTAGTTCAATTTATGTTTTGATAAATTATAATATTATAATTCATTTATAATCAATTAAACTTATAAATCTTAGGAAATATTTTTTCCAAAAGTTAATAAACACATAATAATTATACCAAAAGTTATAATTAGAAATTTTAATATTAAATAATGATATTTTCTATCCTGGTATAAATTACATGATGTTTTTTATTGAGTTATCTTTGATAGTAAAATAAACAATGCTTAGTTTTATCTACATATTAAAGTAATTTCTTCTTGATGAAATAACTCTTATTTACGTATTTATTTGGCTAAAATCTATATTAATATATATAAAATATTGTTTAGTTATTATACAAATGATTTTATGAAACAATGTGTACTTTATATGCGATTAATAAAGTGCATCAAATTTTAAAATTTAAACTTTTATTTTGCAGAAAATACGAATGTATATGGATCGATCTTCTATAGAGCGTTATAAAGATCAGAATAATGCAACAAATAACTTACAATCATCGGTAGTGGCTAAAGTTTCATATCATTTTTAGAGATTTTCAATGACAGATATTTCTAATGATAATTATTATTTTACTACTCTAATGGTATGTTATTAGTGTACTATAATTTTTGTGCAATTATAACTAATTTTAAATAATTCTTGAAAAGATGCACTCACTTAATCGAGCTTTTGGGACTATACTATTATTGTTATACTCTATAATTGTTGTTGTTATTGTTGTTGTTGTTGTTGTTGTTGTTGTTGTTGTTGTCACAAAATACTTATCAATTAACATGTATAGTTCCATAGTTTTGACACTATTCACAAATTATCTAAAAAACATGCATAATTATCTATTTTTGCAAATGTTTTTAGAAGATGTAGTTACTCCTGCTGCATTAATTCATTTATAATCAATTAAACTTATAAATCTTAGAAAATATTTATAATGTTTTAATAAAGACAGGGATATTATATTATAAAGAAAAATTGGCAAATTGAAACGTATCAATGAGTTACATCCGTCTTACCTTACTCTACAATATCCATTATTATTTCCTCACGGTAAAGATGATTATAGGCAAGATATACCTTTTGCCGACCATGAAAAACCGATAGGAAATGGAAGAAATTATGTGAGCCAAAGGGAGTTCTTCTCGCACCGATTGCAAGAAAGGTTAACCGAGTCACCCACTATCCTCACTTGAAAAGGGCTTACACAACAGTTCATAGTTGATGGATATACCATGATTGAATCTGCAAAATTATGGAATGTCAGAACCCATCAAAAAGAGTTGCAAAGTAAGATGTATAATGCAATTGCTGATGCAGTAGTACGTGGTGAAACAAATGGTTGCAGCAAGGGTAATAGAGTTGTTTTTCCAGCGACATCTACCGATGGTGCACGGTATATGATTCAYAATTACCAAGATGCTATGGAAATTTTTCAATGGGTTGGATATCCAGATTTGTTCATAACATTCACGTGCAATCCAAAATGGCCAGAGATTTTACGGTTTGTCAAGAGCAAGAATCTTAAGCAAGAAGATCGTCCTGATATAGTTTCATGAATATTCAAAATGAAGTTGGACGGCTTAATTATAGATTTACATGACAACCAAATATTTGGAAATATAGTTTCTGGTGAGCATATCAAAACATAAATTTATTAAAAAAAATTATTTCAGAATAACTTCTATACATCATCAATTTATTGTTTATTAATATGTTGTTCATTTTTTAACTTTTCATCTTATGTAGTTATTTACAATGTGGAGTTTCAGAAGCGAGGTCTTCCTCATGTACACATTCTTCTATTTCATCAAAAAAAGATAAATACCCTAATGCAAGCAGTATTAATCGAATCATTTCAGCTGAAATCCCGGATGAAGAGGAAGATCCAAGGTATTATGTAGCAGTTTCGGAGTTGATGATTCATGGGCCATGTGGGCATTTGAAAAAAAATCTTCTGATTGCATGGCTGATGAGAAATTCTCAAAACATTATCCAAGATCTAATGGTGGGATTGTATTAAATGTAGCATCTAGCGGCATAGCTTCTCTTATTATTCCAAAAGGAAGAACCAGTCATTCTATGTTTAAAGTTCCATTCAATCTCCATGAAGAATCATCGTGTGTGATTTTTCAGCGCCCCCCCCGAAGAATTAATGGTGCATGCACAACTGATAATTTGGGATGAAGCTCCCAAGTTTGGATTCGAATTTATGAACTAAGCATGGATGCACAAAAGTTGTTTTGAAGCTTTAAAAAAACATTGAAAGATATTATGGGACTCAAGAGTCCAAAGGCTAGAGATATTCCGTTCTGAGGTAAAACTGTTGTACTTGGTGGAGATTTTTGTCAAATTCTTCCGGTGATTCGTAAAGGTACTAGGCCAGACATAGTACATGCAACCATCAATTATTCTCACTTATGGAGACATTGTAAGATTCTGAGATTGACAAAGAATATAAGGATTCAAAATCTCAACTCAGACCCCGATTCGATTGAATTGAAAGAGTTTTCTCAATGGATAAATAACATTGGAGATGGGACAGTTGAAGGATCAAAT
>BMAC01000043.1:1087389-1099003 GCA_014905375.1 Phtheirospermum japonicum
ATAGTTTCATGAATATTTAAGATGAAGTTGGACGGCTTAATTAGAGATTTACATGACAACCAACTATTTGGAAATATAGTTTCTGGTGAGCATATCAAAACATAAATTTATTAAAATTATTTATTTCAAAATAACTTCTATACATCATCAATTATTGTTTATTAATGTGTTGTTCATTTTTTAACTTTTCATCTTATGTAGTTAATTACACTGTGGAGTTTCAGAAGCGAGGCCTTCCTCATGTACACATTCTTCTATTTCATCAAAACAAGATAAATACCCTATTGCAAGCATTATTGATCGAATCATTTCAGCTGAAATTCCAGATGAAGAGGAAGATCCAAGGTATTATACAGCAGTTTCGGAGTTGATGATTCATGGGCCATGTGGGCATTTGAAAAAAATCTTCTGATTGCATGGCTGATGAGAAATTCTCAAAACATTATCCAAGATCTAATGGTGGGATTGTATTAAATGTAGCATCTAGCGGCCATAGCTTCTCTTATTATTCCAAAAGGAAGAACCAGTCATTCTAGGTTTAAAATTCCATTCAATCTCCATTAAGAATCATCGTGTGTGATTTTTTAGGGGACCCCCCCCCCCCCCACCCTTGAAGAATTAATGGTGCATGCACAACTGATAATTTGGGATGAAGCTCCGATGATGCACAAGAATTGTTTTGAAGCTTTAAAAAAACATTGAAAGATATTATGGTATTCAATAGTCCAAAGGCTAGAGATATTCCATTCTGAGGTAAAAATGTTGTACTTGGTGGAGATTTTCGTCAAATTCTTCCGGTGATTCCTAAAGGTACTAGGCCAGACATAGTACATGCAACCATCAATTCTTCTCACTTATGGAGACATTGTAAGATTCTGAGATTGACAAAGAATATGAGGCTTCAAAATCTCAACTCAGACCCCGATTCGATTGAATTGAAAGAGTTTTCTCAATGGATAAATAACATTGGAGATGGGACAGTTGAAGGATCAAATGATGGCATCGTTGAGACATCCCAGAGTATTTATTATTGTTAGATGATGGTGACCTTATTGCATCAATTGTGGCCGACACTTATCCACATTTCGGAACGAATGCCGAATGTTCTGTTTATTTGAAGGGCTGAGCTATTCTTGCACCAACACTTGATGTAGTAAGTTTAATCAATGAATATATGATTTCATTGAATGAAGGGGAATGTAAGATACATATGAGCTCAGATAGTGCGTGCAAATCTGATGCAGTGTTCACATTTTGCAAGATGTCCACTCACCCGAGTTTTTACACACAATCAAGTGTTTTGGGTTAGCGAATCATGAGCTATGATTAAAACTTGGTTCTCCAATAACGTTGTTGAAAAATATTGATCATTCACTTGGTTTGTACAATGGAACTAGATTGGTAGTTACGAAACCGGGTGATTATATTTTGGAAGCAATAATTCTCCAAGGAAGTAACGTGGGTGAATTAGTATTCATCTTAGAATGATCGTAACACCATCCGATCCTAGGTTGCCTTTTAAGTTTTATCGAAGGTAATTTCCAGTTATTCTGTCATATGCAATGACAATTAATAAAAGTCAAGGGCAATCTCTAACCCATGTTGAACTTTTCTTTGAAAAAAAATTATTTTCAGTCATAGTCAATTGTATGTTGCAATATCAAGGGTGGCCAACCGAAAATGTTTAAAAATCTTGATTTGCGATGATGAAAATATACGTAGAAAAAAACTACGAATGTTATTTACAAGAAAGTATTTCAAAATTTGTAAACCAAAATTTTTGATTAATAATAGTTTTATTAACCATGTTCTATATAATGTTTAATTCTTCAATTTTTCCAATTTATTATTTTAACCTTTACCTTATTCTACTTTGGTTTAAATTGGTTTAACCACTTATTTATTATATTATCAACATAGAAATAATATTAAAGATTTGATAAATTAAACCTTCAAATTATTCCCTCGTACAACGCACGGGTGTAATACTAGTTGTCATCAAGAGAGGGTAAAATAATAATTTCAATTCGGTCTTTATCATAAAAAATTTTTTTGAAAATGAGAAAACGACACCTCCTCTGTTCACCAGATAGAATAAAACAACCAAGAGAAAAAAGTAGTAATATTATATTAGTTTTGCTGAAATTGCGTTAAAAAAAGAATTTGAGGAAGTGAGACAAAAAGATATTTCCATGGAGAACCTCGGGGACACTTCAGTTATCAACTAAATTATAGTACAATTTATAGGCCATTTAGAAGTAGCCTCAATTAATTGTGTGATGGCATTATTGATTCATTGGGACTTCAAGACCTGAATTTGAGATTGTTTATTTTAAGCTATTCATTGATTAACAGATACTAATAAATTATTACTTTCATTTGCTAACTGTAACAGCTAGTTATATATGGGCAATAGATTCAGCCTATTTAATTTCATAACCCAATGAGTTGTCGATTGTGCGTGGAAATGATGTCAGCGCTTACGTGTTGATATGTGTATGGAGTTCGCAAATATTGATACTCCTATCAGAGATTATAAAGTGCTTTTAATACCCACTATTAAACATTATTTTTTAATAAAACAAAAAATTAAATGTACCTCAGTATTGACTTTAGATATAGAGCCAATATTTGAGGAATATGTGCATGCTTTTTTATACCTACCAATTATTGATTTAAACCTGCATAATTTCACAAGTCCCAATTTCAGATATATATCAATATATTATTCAAAAACTTAAACACACACTTCATTTCAAGTTAAAAAAACAAAACTAAAGGGTTAAAAAATAGTATAATATAAAGAAAGAAAGAAAAAACAAGAAGAGTTAATTGAACAGTTGAGTGCTTCTTAAGCCAAGTTTTAATCTGTCAAATCAAAATGACAACTTGAGATGATTTAATGAAGTAAAAATAGAGTATAAAGGCAAACTCTCTGTTCATTAACTAAAGTTGGCAGGGCACCAACAAGCAACACATGAGTCTAAAGTTGCTAAAGTTGCTAAGGTAGAATCAGCAGTAACATGGGATATGTTCATAGGTCAAGCTAATAATCAGCAGTAACATGAGATGTGTTCCCTTTTTTTTCTTTTTTGATTTTACTTATGAGAAATGTTAAAGAAGATTAAATCAAGTTAAAAATTAAATGCACCTGAGTATTGACTTCAGATATAGAACCAATATTTGAGGAATCTGAGCATGCTTTTTTGTACCTATCAATTATCGCTTTAAACCTGCATAATTTCATTAGTCCCAGCTTCAGATATATATCAATATATTCTTCAAAGACTTAAATATAAACTTCATTTCAAGTGAAAAAAACAAAACCAAAGGGTTAAAAAATAGTATAATATACCAAAAGCTAGTTATATATGGGCAATAGATTCAGCCTATTTAATTTCATAACCCAATGAGTTGTCGATTGTGCGTGGAAATGATGTCAGCGCTTACGTGTTGATATGTGTATGGAGTTCGCAAATATTGATACTCCTATCAGAGATTATAAAGTGCTTTTAATACCCACTATTAAACATTATTTTTTAATAAAACAAAAAATTAAATGTACCTCAGTATTGACTTTAGATATAGAGCCAATATTTGAGGAATATGTGCATGCTTTTTTTATACCTACCAATTATTGATTTAAACCTGCATAATTTCACAAGTCCCAATTTCAGATATATATCAATATATTATTCAAAAACTTAAACACACACTTCATTTCAAGTTAAAAAAACAAAACTAAAGGGTTAAAAAATAGTATAATATAAAGAAAAGAAAGAAAAAACAAGAAGAGTTAATTGAACAGTTGAGTGCTTCTTAAGCCAAGTTTTAATCTGTCAAATCAAAATGACAACTTGAGATGATTTAATGAAGTAAAAATAGAGTATAAAGGCAAACTCTCTGTTCATTAACTAAAGTTGGCAGGGCACCAACAAGCAACACATGAGTCTAAAGTTGCTAAAGTTGCTAAGGTAGAATCAGCAGTAACATGGGATATGTTCATAGGTCAAGCTAATAATCAGCAGTAACATGAGATGTGTTCCCTTTTTTTTCTTTTTTGATTTTACTTATGAGAAATGTTAAAGAAGATTAAATCAAGTTAAAATATAAATGCCACCTGAGTATTGACTTCAGATATAGAACCAATATTTGAGGAATCTGAGCATGCTTTTTTGTACCTATCAATTATCGCTTTAAACCTGCATAATCTCATTAGTCCCAGCTTCAGATATATATCAATATATTCTTCAAAAACTTAAATATAAACTTCATTTCAAGTGTAAAAAACAAAACCAAAGAGTTAAAAAATAGTATAATATACCAAAAAAAAAAGAGTTAATTGAATAGTTGAGTGTTTGTTAAGCCAAGTTTTAATCTGTCAACTCAAAATGACAACTTGAGATGATTTAATGAAGTAAAAACATAGAATAAAGGCAAACTCTCTGTTCATTAACTAATTCTCAGAAAACAAGTTAATCTTCAATAAGATTGGATTAGGTTGAATTAGGGATTTGTGCACAACTACAAAAACCCATTACATTTAACCATATTAGGGGATTTTAAGATTCTTCAATATTAATTAGTTAAGGTTTAAACAATCAGGGAAGATCGAAACGGAAAAAAAAAATATATTGATATCTCAATTGGTCCCTTCCCCCATCTTTAGGGAATAGTTGAAGCTGAAAGGGGGAAAAGTTATACTTTTTGGCCATCACTTCCGACTGCCCGAGCTAATGATACAGGCAAGAACACCTTCCGACCAGGTCTTACTATAACCAACCTCACAGATCTAACTCAATGTTTTACACCGATGTATCGTAGTCTCTCGACTAGATCATGAAAATGATAAATTATTTCTTAATAAAACAAAATACAAAATCAAAATGAAAGCATCAAAAGCCTAAAATACGTCATAAAAAAACTAGGCTGAGACTAAAAAAATAAATGGACGATGTGCAATCAGTTGGTTTATACAAGAATTAATTTCTCGCCCCAAAAATCATCCAATCAACTTTTCACTTCTCAAAATTCCTTCAAGTTTATATCATACCATTACAATAAAACTGCAATAAACTGAAGAGCTAGGCCAAAATATCAATCAAATTAAGACATTAATTGAAAATCCGTCAATTCATTAATCAGTGGGACAATGTCAAATAATAATGAAATAATCCAACACCTAATCATCAGATCCAAGCATTTCAACAAGAAACTCAGGCTAGAACAACGAAAACAACAAAAATTAAAGACTCACCAGTCACAAAATGGTGGAGAAGTTACGGGACCCTCCGATTTCGCCTATTTCGGTTGTTGGTTACATTTTCCCTAATTAGGGTTTTACAGTTATAAGGATATATCAAGTCGAGAGTTGAGGTGTTGATGTTGGATGTTATGGTGGCGGACGACGGAGAGATTGACGGGGCTAAGAAGGGCTGAGAAAGGGGACGGAGAGGCGAGGGTTGAACAAGCGACTACGGGGAGAGAGAAAATGAAGAAGGGTTCTGTTCTGCCTAAAACAAAAGTTAAAATATTAACTTAAGTGCGTGTATAAAAGTGTCGGGTGTTTGGCCGGTTTTATTATTATAATGATTTTGATTAATTGTAATTTGTTTCTTGAGAATTGATGAATTTGTAATTTCTGGGAATTAATAATGAATAGAGAAAGGGATAGATGGGTGAGGGAAAATAGAATTCAGATGAGATTTTGGAAGAGGAAATTATGTAATTTCATTAATGATCTTGTTCACATCCATATTCCCATAAATATAGGAATGCTGAATGTGGTTTGTTACACTCCAGGTGCCAAAAGTGCAAAATATCTCCCTAAATGACAAAATAATAAAAATAGACCAAAACACCCTCAAACATGGGCTTGGTAAAGCTTAATTTAGTTCGCTGGGCCCAATTGACAAATAGCCCAGCGACCAGCCCAACAACTATTCACGGGCTGCTCCAAACTCCTTTTGCCTTAAACCCGAATGGCTACCCCACTTAAACACCGACCCGATTTCATCTGAGCACTAAGATTCAACTAATCGTGGCGACACCCCATCCATTTCCCCAAAAAACCCTTGTTTCCCAACATCAGCCCCCCGAAATTGAAATTCTTGTCCGCAAGGATTTGTCCCCAAAAATTTCTTCTTGATGAATTTCGCATCCTCCCAAGTAGGTTTATTCTGAAAATCGTCACCCCAGTCAACCAAAATCTGTTCAACCTCCGATTTTCCCCTTTTTACCATTCGATTCCCTAAAACCGTCCTCGGAGCTAGGTCGCAATTGCCCTCCACCGCCGCGGCTGATAGTTCAAGAGAGGGGGCCTTGTCAGGATCTAGCCGTGTCTTCAACAAAGAAACATGAAACACGGGGTGGATCCTCGAATCTGGTGGTAGGTCAAGGCGATATGCGACTTCACCGATCTTCTCCAAAATCCGGTAAGGACCGTAGTAGCGTGGTGATAGCTTCAGATTCTTCCTCAGCTGTATGGAGTTCTGCCTGTAGGGTTGCAATTTCAGGTATACCTCTTCACCTACTTCATATATCCTCTCAGTTCTCGATTTATCCGCATAAACCTTCATCCTGTTCTGTGCATGAATTAGGTTTTCTCTTAGTTGATACATGTCGGTCCTTTACAAACTCTCCTTCTTTTGTGTCCGTATGTTTCACATAGGGTTGTGTAGAAAGTAGGGGAGGGGGATACCCATACAAAGCCTGAAAGGGAGTGGATTTTAAACCTGTGTGATAGTTGGTATTATACCAATACTCAGCAAGGTTGAGCCATTTTAACCAAGATCTTGGGTTGTTGTGTACCATGCATCTTAGGTAGGTCTCCAAACATTGATTTTTTCTTCAGTTTGTCCATCGGTTTGGGGATGATAAGCTGAAGATAAATTAATTTTTACGCCCATTAGCTTGAAAATTTCACCCCAAAAAACACTAGTAAACACCTTATCTCTGTCTATCACCATGCTTAGGGGCAACCCATGTAGCTTATATATATGATCCATGAATAGCTGAGCCACTGAATGAGCTGAATAGGGATGTGATAGGGGTAGGAAGTGTCCATATTTGGTAAACTTGTCCACTATTACTAGGATCACACTTTTACCATTTAATTTAGGCAATCCCTCAATGAAATCCATACTTATGTGTGTCCATGCTTGTTCTTGGATGGGCAAAGGTTGTAGAAGACCTGGGTGGGGTTCATGGCTACCTTTGTTCATAGCACAAACCTCACATTTCTGGAGCATCTGAATAATGTCAAACCTCATCTTAAGAATACTCCTTTAACCCTCATGTATGTTCCCCTTATCCAGAATGCCCCCATATGCTGAGCCATGCATTACCTCAAGAATCATTTTTCTCAATTCTGTATCATTCCCCACTACTAACCTGCCCTTGTACCTGATAAGTCCTTCATTGACTTCAAACTCTGGGTATGAAGCTGTGTCCAAAGCCTTAGCTGTTAGTATCTTACTGGTGAAAGGGTCATCCTTATAACTCTGGGTCACCTTCTGCATTCATACAGGTGTTATGGTGGTAATTGCATAACTCTCCCCCTCTACTTCCCTTACTCTGGATAGGGAATTAGCTGCCATGTTCTCCTTCCCTTTCTTGTATTGGATTTCATAGTTCAATCAGTGATACACTTCCGTTAGGAAGGGTTCATAACCTTTTGATCCAGCAAATGTTTGAGTGATTGTTGGTATGTCCTAATGATGAACTTGTGTCCTTGCAAATAGTGTCTCCACCTTTGTATAGCCATAAGAACAGCTAGGAATTCCTTCTCATATATGGATAGTGCTTGGTTTCTTGGGCATAGAAGTTTGCTCATATAAGCTATTGGCCTCCCCTGTTGCATAAGAACAGCTCTAATCCCATATCTACTAGCATCAGTCCCCAATATAAATGATTGGGAGAAATCTGGTAGAGCTAGGATGGGTGTGGTGGTCATAGCCCTCTTCAACTCTTGAAAAGTTGCTTCAGCTTCCTCTCCCCACATAAATTTGTCCTTCCTGAGTAAGTTGGTTAGTGGTCAACTCAGTAATCCATACCCTTTTACAAACTTTCTATAGTAACCAGTCAAACCTAGGAATCCTCTCAACTGTTTGACTGTTCTGGGTGTGGGCCAGTTGACCATGCACTTTATCTTTTGGGGGTCAATGGTCACCCCTTCTTGGTTGATGATGTGGCCCAGATATTCTATCTGTTTTTGCCCAAATTGGCATTTGCTTCTCTTGGCAAATAGTTGGTTGTCCCTGAGTTTTTCCAGAACACCCCTCAAATGTTGAATGTGTTCACCTCATTCCTTGCTGTAGACTAATATATCATCAAAAAACACCAGTGTACTCTTTCTCAGGCTGTCACTAAACACTTGATTCATTAGGCACTGAAATGTGGCTGGTGCATTGCACAACCCAAAAGGCATAACTAGGAATTCAAACTGACCAAGATGAGTGTTAAAAGCAGTTAGGTATCTGTGTTCTGGTTTCATCAATATCTGAAAATACCCTGACCTTAAATCAATCTTGGAAAAGTATTTTGCCCCATGTAACTCATCCAGTAGCTCATCAATGACTGGAATTGGGAATTCATGCTTAATATTTAAGTCATTTAAGTACCTGTAGTCAACACAATGCCTCCATGATGCATCCTTCTTTTTTACTAGCAGCACTGGTGATGCAAATGGACTCTGGCTAGGTTGGATAACCCCACTAAAAAGAAATTTCTTCACTATCTTCTCTATTTCATCCTTCTGGTCATGTGATGACCTGTAAGGGAACTGGTGTTTGGAAGTGCTACCATGTTTCAAAATGATTTGGTGCTCTGTCCCTCTCACGGGTGGTAAACCCTTTGGTGCTTCAAAAACATCATTGTACTCCTCCAGTAGTTCTGTCATTTGAGTCAACTGAAAATCCCTTCTCTGTTCTGGTCCTTGTATGGTTAGGAGGAAAATATCTTCAATTTGGGTAGGGTAGTCTTGGTGTCTCATTTTGAACAATGATGGGGCAGATATAAACTGGTAGTTTGCAGTGGCTGTCAGTGCTTGTAATTTTACTCTTTCGTGTCACAGTGAATGTCATAAGTTCATAGTCCAATTCTATTGAAGTGCATGATTTTAACCAATCCCCTCCAAGGATGAGGTCACAGCCCTCATTCTTTAATAGCCTCAAGGTATAGGAAAAGGTGTGACCCTGCATTGTCCAGCTGAATCCCTTTGCTACTTTGGTGCTAATTAGTCTTTGTCCATTAGCCACTCTCACTAGAATAGGTTTGGCATCTACAACATGACATCCCAGTCTTTTGGCAGTAGATTCTTGAATTAAACTCAGGGTACTCCCTGAGTCTATTAGAATCTGCAGTTTGTTTTCCTTTTTTTTCCCCCACACCCCCATGGTAGTGATATTGTCCCCTCCTGATAATGCACTCAATGTCATTTGTATTTCCTCCATGGTGTCAGTAGTTGGAGTATCCTCTAGTGGATCAGAATCAAAAACCTGTGAGCATTCAATTTCCTCTTCTTCTGTCATTATCATATAGTTGATCCTCTGTTTGTATCTGTATCCATATGTGAACCTTTCATCACAATTATAGCATAGGCCCTTTTGCCTTCTTGCAGCCATCTCTGAGGCTGTGAGAATTTTGGTCTGTGGTTTAGAGTTGTTGCTTGGGAATGGTCTTTGAATGTTTTGATATGAGTTTTCTGGTTTCTTGTTCTGAAATAGTGGGGGGTTGGTTTTGGGGTTGGATTTGAATTTTCTTGCAATTGCATCTAGGGTCAAAATTTGTTTTCTGCCCAACTCAATAGTTTAATGTAAAGAGGTTGGTTCAAACATGTTAATAAAAGCCTGCAATTCTTCACGTAGGCCACTAATGAAACTAGCAATAAAGTACTCTTCTGTGTAGTTGTTCAAAATCTTCATGCATGCCTTAAGCTCCTCAAACCTCTCCACATATTCTTCATATGAACATGTTTGCTTTAGCTTGTTGAACTCAGCTATGATCCTAGCTTCCTTTAGTTCTTCAAATCTGGATGAAATAATCTCAATTAGCTGCTACCGTGTTATGTCTGTCTGTGATGCATTGAGGTTTTGGAACCATTGAGCAGCTTTTCCCTCAAAATGCATAGATGCTAGTATAACTTTCTGCTGATCAGGAATGTTGGACATAAGTTTGAAATAACTGTTGCATTTGGGTACCCAAGATCTGGGTGATGAGCCATCAAACTTTGGGAACTCCAATCTGGGAACTGGGCTCAAAAAATTCATGCCCTGTGACTCAGTAATTAGTCTGGACTTGTTGGAATTACTGGATCTGCCATTTGTGCTTTCATTGCCAAAACCTGGATATGGCCCTCCTAGGATAGATTCTTCCTCTGTTTGACTTTTTCCTTTGTTCATGTTGAGTAATTGTAATTGCATAGCAGCTAGAGTTTGTGTCAAATGGTTATACTTCATATTCAACCCCATTAACTCCTGTAAATTGGAATTAATACCTGATATCTGCTCCTGCAATTTAATCTCACTAGCTTCTCTTTTCATGTCTTTTGTTTGCAGGTTTTGATCCATTTTTTTCTGGGCTTCTTGAAGATCCTTGATGCGGGTTCCTTCTGCCATTTCTAAGTATCCAAGGCTCTAGATACCACTTGTAATGGTTTTGATTAACTGTAATTTGTTTCTTGAGAATTGATGAATTTGTAATTTCTGGGAATTAATAGTGAATAGAGAAAGGGATAGATGGGTGAGGGAAAGTAGAATTCAGAGGAGATTTTGGAAGAGAAAATTATGTAATTTCATTAATGATCTTGTTCACATCCAAATTCCCATAAATATAGGAATGCTGAATGTGGTTTGTTACACTCTAAGTGCCAAAAGTGCAAAATATCTCCCTAAATGACAAAATAATAAAAATAGACTAAAACACCCTTAAACATGGGCTTGGTAAAGCTTAATTTAGTTCGCTGGGCCTAATTGACAAACAACCTAGCGACCAGCCCAGCAACTATTCACGGGCTACTCCAAACTCCTTTTGCCTTAAACCCGGATGGCTACCCCACTTAAACACCGACCCGGTTTCATCTGAGCACTGAGATTCAACTAAACGTGGCGACACCCCATCCATTTCCCCAACAAACCCTTGTTTCACAAAAATTATTTATTTTATTTATTATATTTACATTTTTTAATACAATTTATTACGTCGGTTATTTATAAAATGGACGTAAATGTATCACATATCACGTCGGTTTCATAAATAACCGACGTGAAAAACATGAAAAACCGACGTTAATAAGCCTACGTGAAAAGCCTGTTTTTTAGTAGTGAGGTTTTGGCTTAGGTTTTGTTTGTAGTTAAGGATCGATACGCCACATGCTCGTTGGTTTTCGATAGAAATCGAGTTAAACCACCAACGTGCTTTAAGATGATGTTGTGATGTATTTATTTTGTGTAATTTTATTATAATTTTTTGCAATTTTGCTGTAATTGAAGCTGTAACCGAAGAGTAGAAATGGGAGAAAAATGAGAGGTTAGGGAAGAGAAATTGGTAGGTGAAGATAATGTAATACGTAGCTTGAATTCCATAAAATATCTTCCCTATTTATAACCATAGGGGG
>BMAC01000043.1:1117315-1132420 GCA_014905375.1 Phtheirospermum japonicum
AAGATGCTCTAAGGATCCTAATTGCACGAGTTCCACACCAAATATTATTTGATTGATTAAAAAGGTCAAATATCACAAAAAGAATATCAAGTCCCACACCAAATATGAAGAAAAGGAATTTAAACTAATAAATTTGACCATTTCAAAGAATAAAGGGAAAGTGGGTAGATACTGGGAGTCATTTTATGTTAATAAAATATTTGATTGAAATATGGTATTTTCATATTTTGTCTAAATAAATACAGCGTGAAGTTCTTAAAAAAATAAATTAATTAAAGTTAAAATTAAAGTGTGTCGATTTTGTTAATTACTCTATAAACTTTGAAACTTAGCTCAAATACATATGGAAACAAGAATTTCGAAACATGTTTAATGAAAAGGAAATTAAATGAAAAACAAATTTAACAAAAATCCTGAATCTATATATATATAATAACAGTGTTGGCTATATGAGGCAATTGTTTTGTCTCCCGCCAAAACTTTATTCCTTCCCAAAAAAGAATTTTTTTTTGGCGCAAAGCCACTATTATTGACTTTTCAACTGTTTTATTTTTTAATTTTAATCTTACAGCACACATTTGTTGACTTTTCAACTGTTTGTTTTTAATTTAAATCTCACAGCACACAATTATTGACTTTTCAACCTTTTTATTTATTTATTTAAATCTCATAGCACACAATTGTTGACTTTTCAACATAGTTTTCAAAATTAAAGTTCGTGTGCTAAAAAAAAATTGAATTTTCAAGTAGCTGAAATTTTGATATTCTGGCTAAAAAATAGGATAATAATTGTTTAAAATTTTGAATTTGTAAACCAATTTTTTTTGAATTTTTTAAAACTCTGAATTCAAATTTTGATAAATAAATTCCGGTTTTTGAAATCTTAGAATTTTAAATTTGTGAGCCAAATAAATTAAATTTTTAACTGCCCGAAATTCACAATTTAAAATATATATATATATATATATATATTATTAGGTTTTAAAATCAGTTTTTATATCATCTAATTAGTGATTACAGTGATAAATTTTGGTTATATAAACTGTATTTTTTGTTATTTGAATTGAAATAATAGATAAAGCAAGCATAATAAAAGCAACTATAAAAATAAATTTAATTACATGTCCCTAATAAAGAAAAATAAAGCATGAAAATAAATTAAATTACAAGCCCTAAGAAAAGATCGAAATCAAAAAAAAAAAGTAAGGCATCAAACTTAAATAAATTACAGGTCCCAAATATAACTACTTTGGCAAATATAATAAAATATTAAAGCATATTAAATTAAACAAATATTAATCTCCTTGCATAATTAAACTCTAAGAAATCAGGTATCTTCTACATTAGTTTTGTTTTAAAAAATCGGTAGTAGATTTAATCCGATTTACTTGCGGAATTAGAATCCTAAATAAAGGAAATACAATAAATCAGATTTTTGATTTCATACGATTGCTTGCCTAATTAAAAACATTAAATTTATGAAAAATGTAGCAGATCGGTTTTTAAAAAATAAAATCAACCAATAAAAAATGTGCGAAAAATATAATTCAAAACAAAGAAAATACAGTATTTCAGATTTTTATTCAATATTGAATAATTCTGAGATTTCAAGTCCAAATCATATTTTTAAAAATTAAATTTCATACGATTTGTTTGTTTTATTAAAAATATTTAATTTATGGAAAATGCTGCAGATTGATTTGTTCAGTTTAAAATCAACCAATAAAAAATGTACGAAAAATAGAATTTTAAACAAATAAAATACAATACATCAAATTTTTATTCAATATTGAATAATTCTGATATTTCGAGTCGGGATCATATATATATATATATATATATATATATATATATATATATATATATATATATATATATATATATATATATATATATATATATATATATATATATAAGAAAAAGGACAAAAAATTAAAATCGGATACAATATATATAATGAGGGGATACAAAATCATGTCTGTTTGGGTTATTATAATTTCAAAACTTGAATCTCTAGGGTTTCAACTAATCTCCCTATAAATATAGGTTCCTATTTTTTACGAATCAATTTCAATTCCCCACCCGAATGTGTCTTTGTTTTTGCTCTATTTTCAAAACTTGGGCAGCAAGTTTTTTTGGAACGATGTCTCCTTTATTTGGACTCAGCAAAAGACATCGATCGAATGAATAAAAAAACACTTAAACTTAGTGTTGTTCGATTTTTTGCTCGATCAGGATTTGATGACAATGAACAAAAGACTTTCATGAAAATTATTTTTCATGATTCAGAGGTCATTATTGGTTTCCAATAATTATATTATTATATATAGATATATAGGTTCGGATAGTCTACTAAATTTTATCATTATATATAGATATATAGGTTCGAATTGTCTACTAATATTCGATTAATGTATTGAATTGACTTAAATTGTCTCTAATTATGTAAAACAGGGATTGCGAATTACTGGTGTTATAAAAGAAGATCAATGTCAAATTATTAGAGAATCGAATGTCTTAGTTTATATGTATATATATATTTTCATTTATTTTGTTTTACTTCTTCAAATTTAGTTATTTATTTTAATTATGAATTTAATAACATTATACTTTTTTCTTACTTTAAAGTATAAGTATTTATTTTTTTTTATGTATATACTATAGTTAATTTTGAATTGAAATAAGATATAGAATAATAATTTTGGAAATTTTATTTTATTTGATTTTTTATATGATTTTGAATTGAAATAAGATATTAGAATAATATTTTTATTCGTTTTTTTTAAATATATAAAGAGAGAGTGTATGTGTACGTGTATATATACTTTATTAATTTTAAATTTAAATAAGATATTAGAATAATATCTTATTCTAATATTAGGTTAATTTAAATGTATTGTCTGATAATGTTATTAAATCTATTATGTTTAATTAAAATCATGTATCTGATAATGAATTGATCTAAATTCAAGATACTTCAAATTTTTTAGAGTTAACAACTTTTATACCCATGGTTATTTGATCATGTTATGGGCTTGGATCCAGATCTACGGTTGGACTTATCAGATTTTAAATTGGACTCAAAACAATTGAGCCTCTCAATTGTTAAGTGGACTCAAAATAAAATATGATTTGGGTTGTATTTAATCAATTAAATGGATTTTAAATTGGTTGAGTTTATTTAATTCTATTATCAAATATTTCTAAATTATTTTTATTTATTTTAAGTTTATAATTAAATTTTGATGTTTTTAATATCTATCAATTGTGTTTAAATTAAATAGATTATGCGTTATTGTATGTATTTCAGTAATTAATCTCAATTTCCATACGTGTAGAGTAATTTGATTTTGTTTATATATTTGATTATCTAATATAATGTAAGGTATTTTATCAAATAAGTTTATTATATATTTGTATTTAATTTAAATATTATACATGGTACTGCATACATTTAATTTTTTTAATATCAATCTCTATCAATGTAAATAAGTTTAATTTTATCATTTTATGAATAATAAATTTATTTCGAATTATTTGTAGTTGTAAAATTATATTACAAAATTTTCAATTTTTTTTATCAAACGTGTTAGTATTCAATGAATTATCAATATGATTTAGTTGTAATTATATAAATTTAAATTACTAAGTAAATATTTTATAAACTACATATATGCTTATATATTTGATAAAACATTCTATTTAACATTTTTCGGTGTTTTTTGTTGACTTTTCAAATTTTAGTTATTTTTTAAAATAATTTTTAGAATGCTTCATATGTGTTTTCTTTATTTAATGGTACAAGTACTATTCTCATAAAAAAAACATATATGTATGTATGTATGTTTTATTAGTTTTTAAATACTTTGTTCACATATTAATGTAGATTAACTTAACTTAATTTAATATATATAATATTTTATTAATCGTAGAGTAAATTCAATTTGTTTGTAATCGTAATTTGAAGTGCGCAAAACCCATTAATTTTATACACGTGTGTATGTATGTATATACTTTATTAATTTTTTAATTGAAATAAGATATTAGAATAATATTTTAATATATTATTATTTAATTTAAATGTATTTAAATGTATTATCTGGTAATGTTATTAAATCTATTGTGTTTAATTAAAACCATGCATCTGATAATGTATAAATTTGAAAATTTTATCTTAATTTCCATTCACGTAGATTAGTTAATTTACCTTATTCATTCTTTTTATGAACGAATTTCGCGTAATTGTAAATTTAGATTATGAGATTATTAAAAAAAATAAAAATCGTCGGTAGGAATGACTTCTTAAGTAATTTGCAAACGCCTGAATTCTTGAATGGTATAAAGTGTTTTGGGGTGTCCAGTCACGATTTGCATCTAAAGATGGTTACTCCTGTTATGTTATTGAGAAACATATACCACTTCATGATATTATGTAACTGGACGAGATTGGTTATTACAATACTTTCCACGCACGTCCTTGAATGCAAAATTCTAACTGTTACAAAGGCAGGTGAAAAGGTGTTGCTTCCCCAGATGAGTCTAATGCCTTCTAACGTTAGGATACCTTTCAAGTTTCAACGAAGGCAATTTTCGCTCACGATATCATATGCGACGACGATAAACAAGAGTAAGGGTCAATCACTTTTGAACGTCGGCCTTTATCTGAAAAATCCCGTGTTCAGTCATGGTCAGTTATATATTGCTCTGTCGCGTGTCAACCATCGAAAGAGTTTGAATATATTAGTTTGTGGTGATGACGATTCGAAACCGAACATAACCAATAATGTAATGTATAAAGAAGTATTCAATAACGTATAATCTTAACGTTCACACACACAAACACACACACACACACACACACACACACACACACACACACATATATATATATATATATATATATTGTGGATTCAATTTATAATTTATGTAGTGTGAATGTTTTAATTATTTCCCTTCATTTCTATATCTCTGTTTCTTCATATTTCTACATAGTAAATAATAATAAAAGTAATATTAATATAATTTATATATTTATATTTTAACTTTCTGTCTCATGCATCGCACGGGTATAAAAAAACTAGTTTACATATGCAAACAAGAACTTCGGTCTTAATTATATTTTCCATCTCTCGAATGAATATGGTAAGCTTATAAAATATAATTTTGATATCTCTCAAGGTGTCCATAATATTTTCACAATTTCGGTTATCTTCGAGTTTAAACATCACATTAAGGATAATTTGCTATGTTTAACAACTAATCCCGTGGATTGCATGCATAAAGCATTTGAACATTATTCATTGTGAAAAAGATGTAATGTAAATAGAAATATACAAGAGCTTGAACGATTTTTATTTTGGAACGAGACACCACATAAGTTTAAAATACAATTATACTTTAAGATTTTTTATTTTATTTTTATAGCTATCACAAATCTTTCAAAAGTGTCATTATAAAACTCGCGTATAATGCACAATCTATTTTCTATTTCACAATATTGATAGTTAAAATCATAAAGGGATATGAATTTAACTATAATGGTTAATGGGTTTGATACCTCTCATTTACGGAGGTATCGTTCATTCTCAAAAATGATAAATTGAAGTGATATGTGTACAAAATTAAGCACTCGTTCTGATTCCACTTTTTTCTTTAGGTATTATTTATTCTATTTTACGTGTTCATTTTTTCCCCTTTCCTATTAACTTTTTCGTTTAACTTGTTCTATAAATTTTCAGACTCCTACTTAAAGTGAGAAATCCCCCAACTTACATCTTTTATTTATTGTAATTTAGTTTTATTCTCTTGCTCACACATAAACGATGGTAATCATTTGAACTCCGTAAATCAGACTAACATAAGTAAATAATGATGTAGATAAACGTCCATTATTTTAGAGCATAACCGTTTAAATTAGTCTCATAACTTAAGCTATTAACTAAACTAGGATCAAAATTAATAAACAAAGGAAATTATTAGGGGAATTAATCAATATAATCATAATTAGGGATGATTATATTTTGTTCCCTAAACTATTGCGTTTTTCACAATTTACCATACAAATTATTATTTGTGACAAACCGTCATACAAACTATGCATGATTTGCAGTTTGCCCCCTAAACCGGAAGGTTTGTGGTTTTGTAATCAAAATTGGATGATGTGGCATAATTCGGTTGCGCCACGTCATCCGATTTTGGTCACAAAACCACAAAAAATCTGATTTAGGAGGTAAATTACAAATTGTGCATAGTTTATATGGCGATTTATCATAAATAATAGTTTGTATATGGTAAACTATGAATAACACATTAGTTTGGAGGGAAAAAATAATTAATCCTCATAATTAATAGTGCTAGTGGAGCACAATGTTTACATTTACCACCCACAATGGCCATTTTCACATGTTTTTTTATGACCATATTTTAGTTAATCAATTTATATTAGAGAATAGTAGTATAAACCATTTAGAAAAAAGATAATTAAAATAATAATAATAAACTTAAATTACACAATTGAGATTCTTAGTGTCCTTATAAAATAAACTCAAACAAAAGATGACACATACACTGATCCTCGGTGGCCACGTTTGACCAATTTTTTATCAATTAATTCATATCATTCATATCTCCATCTCCATAAAATGAAAGTTCAAAACAGATTCATAACATTTCATTTCACCTCGTTCAGGGCTTACCAACAAAGATGGGGGAAGAATTACTTCCACCAAAGAAGGGTCCATAACTTCTATTCAAGCAGTTTATGTACCTGCAGACGATTTGACTGATCCTGCCCCTYCTACGACATTTGCACATTTAGATGCTACTACCGTACTATCAAGAGGATTATAAAGAATTTTTTCGTAAAATCGCATCTAATAACTAATGTTTAGCACACCATCTACGTGATCATTTGGTTGAGAGGTTCGGAGGAGCTGATAGCTTATTTACCCCAATCAGCTCTTTTATGTTGCTTGGTAAAGGTTTCTAATCAGCTCCTAATAGTTAGTTAGGCTGAAAAGCCCCATTTCACAAAAAGTTACAATTCGTAGTTTTTTCTAATCAGCTGATAGCTGATTGGAGAAAATTTCCATTTTATCCTTTTCTTTTGTAAAATATTTTCTTATAGTTTTATATAAAAATTATTTTTAGACATAATAAAATATTTATTTATCAAAGTAATTATTTTGGTATCGTTGTTTAATTATTTTTTTTAAGAAGTCTTTATTTCTTACCTAAAATTATACAACATTATTTTTCATATACTAACATATTATAGCTTTGCATAAATATTGTTTTTATACATAAGGATTTTTTTTTATCAATATAATTATTCTGGTATCATTGTTTATGATTTCTTTCTCTTAGATTTTTAAAATATCTTTTTAAGAAGTCTTTATTTATTATTCTAAATTTATTTCTTTATTATTAATATTAATATTATTATGTTTTTCTTGATTTTTATGTAAATTGTTATTTTTATATATTTCAATCATGTGTATATTGGTAAATTAACCTTCAATCAACTTCCTTGATAAGACTCTGGCTAAGTTTGGAACTTGGAAGGGTTTCTCCCTGTCTCTTGCTGGTCGCATCTGCCTCGTCAACTCGGTCATTACCAGCACTACGGTGCACTCTATGCTCATCCTTAAATGGCTGACCTCGCTTACATGCAGATTGGAGACTGCTATAAGAATTTTTGTCTGGTCGGGGCGATATTTCTAAGCGTAAGCGTTGTACCATTAACTGGGCCCGTTGCTGTGCTCCTCGAGAGGAGGGTGGACTCGGCATCCGCTCCGTCATCACTGCTAATTCCTCGTTTCTCTTCAAATTTGTTATAACTTGCTTAATAAGGATTCCATGGCCTTTCGTCTTCTCCGCGTGCACTTTCTTAAAACGAATGGTTCCCCCCGTGCGCATGTCCCCTCGTCTATTTGGGATGGCATCAGGGGTCATGTTATCAACATTTTGGAGAACTCTCGGAGAACTCTCGTTGGATCCCTGGCAGTGACTCCAGAGTTAGCTTCTGGTGGGCTGGCTCGGTTATTCCATCGCTTCCCGCATCGGCATTCTAGAGAGGTTTAAATCTCATTTTTCTCAGACTATCGCTGATTACTTCTTTTCTGGGGTCTGGCACCTTACAGAGAGCTTCCTCGTCGCTTACACTGACATTGTCATTGACATCCTATGGTTTCCCATTGTACCACCCACTGAGGATAAACGCGTCTGGTCTATCTCTCATTCGGAAGACATCTTGGCTATACGACCACCTCCGTCAGAAGTTTCTCAAGGTTCGGTGGGGAAGTTGGATTTGGTCTTCTCGTATTCTGGCTCGGCGATCTTCAATCGTCTTGGTGTCTTCGATGTGATCCACGGGCGGAGGTTTATTGGTCCTTCCTTCTGTTATTTTTGCTTTGTGAGTACCGAGACGGTTGACCATATACTTACGGAGTGCCAGTTTTCGCGTCACATTTGGGTCTGGATTGAGGATGCTTTCGACATCCAGCTCCTCCTTTCAGGTTATTTTGCTCATTTTTGTGTTTTTGCTATTGACTATCATTTTAGTGCGCATGTACTCTTCCTTTGGAAGGCGGCTTTCATCTCGACGATCTGGCACCTCCGGTGTAATTTCGTCTATAATGGAGTTCGTCCTTCCACCACGAAGGCTCTTATTCTCATCCGTTCGCTTATTTTGGAGTCTTCCGCCCTTGATCACGGCACGATGGCAAACACTGTTTTGGACCTGATTTGTTTGCGCAAATTGGGTGTGCGTGGTAAGCCGGTGCCTCCGCCCACCCTTACCCCTGTGTCCTGGTTGCTCCCCTCACCTGGCTGGATTAAGGTGAACACGGATGACAGTGCTCTGGGCTGTCCTGGAGATTGCATCGTGGCGGGCATATTCCGCACGTGTCGGGGCTTTTTAAAAGGCGTCTTCTCAAGATTGTTTGACCAGGGATTTGCCTTTGAGGCTGAGTTGGAGGTCGCGATTATTGCGGTCGAGGAGGCTGATCAAAGAGGCTAGAGACGGATTTGGCTGGAATCCGACTCGACTTATGTGTGGAGCTTTTTGTGAAGCGTATCCTGGATGTCCCTTGGCGCTTCCTAGCTCGCTGGCGTCTTTTTATCACTACATCAATCGAGTTCATGGTTTCGCGTGTTTGTCGAGAAGGCAATCGCGCTGCTGATGTGCTCCGATTCTCCCCGATATGAGTGGTTCACGTCAACTCCGTCATTCCTCCTAGATTTGGTGAATGATGATATTTTGGGTAAAACGGTGTACCGTTCACCACGACCTTGACATCAGCCCCTCAGATTGCAGTTTAATCTCGGTTCAGCTGAGAATCTTGGTATTGTTGCTTTTTAGATCACGATCTGCTTGTTGTAGCTTATTTTTAGACGGCTTATGGCTCTTAGCTTTTCTTATCGCTCTGTTATGTTCCTTCCACTACTGGCGTGGGGAGGGCACTCTTTCCTCTACGAGGGTTTCTCCCACAAGGGTGGGTTTACCTCAAGAGGTTTTAATGAGACCCGAACAGATGCCTTTAGTCAGGTAATGAACGTCGTGATCTGTGTTTGTATAAACGTTTTTCATCTTTTTAATAATAATTTCGCACTTTAACTAAAAATAAATAAAATCAATCAATTACTTCAATTAGCTAATTTACCATGAAGCATTTGCAATTTGTTATTAGCTACAAGCTATCAACTTCTCAAATCAGTTAAACCAAGCGGACCCTACATCTATATAATATGCTACACATTTTCCATTCAATAATTTTCCTTATTTATTCAAATCTTTATATTAATTAATATATTTCTTTCTCTTCTCTACCAATTAGCAGTCAATTATTTTATACAATTCACATTTATCATTGGAAGAGATTTTAAAATATTTGTATTATATTTACCTTATCATTGGAAGTTAATGGTATCCTATTGGAGATGCTCTAAGCCTAATCTTTCTTACATGCTCATAAATTTATGAGAGGTATTTTTCAATTTTTTTTTTTTATAAAATTAATGGTAATTGGAAATTTTCTTATATTTATAATCGGACTAATATAAAAATTGAATTTAAAAATATCTCAAGATCACTCCTTAAATTAATTCAATTAAAACTTATTCCCTTATTTAAATTAGCATCAAACTAAGTCAAAATGATTGATTTCATTAACAAGCATTTATTGTGCAGCATTATATAAGATCTTAATTATTTGAAATATTATTTCTTACATGTTCATAAATTTATTACATGTCCTTAAATATGTGAGAGGTATTTTTTTTTTCGTTTGATTATACTCATATATAACATAATCTATTTTTTTTTTCTCTTATTGAACTTAACATCAAATTAAGTCAAAAAATTCATTTCATTAATAAACACTTATTGAGCAAACAATATATAAGGCCTTAATTATACTAAAACATGATTTCTTACATGTTATTAAATTTGTGGTAGGTATTTTTTGTTTTTATTTTTGTTTGGTTATGAAATTAATATTAAATGATATTAATTGAGAAATTTCTTAAATTACATTACAGTCTCAGTCATACTAAATGAAATGTGAAATAAACTATATAAATTAACAACTCAATTTAAAAACATTATACGATCAACCTTAAATTAATCCAATCAAAACTTATTCTTATTTAACTTCACATAAAAAAAAATCCCACCAATTTCAAATATAGATACAACCCAAAATAAGGGTAATTTCAATCAAACATATATTTTAGAAATTTTAGAAATATAAAATTAACCAAATAGCCTTAAACCAATTAACAAAAAAATATGTGACAATTTCAAACTCAAAAAAATAGTCATAATTGAATACAATATTGTAGAATAAGCAATGTAATAAAAAAAATTAGAAAATGAAACTTGAAAAATCTTCAAAAGTATACAACGGGAATTCTCTTTTTTCTTGGAGCATATCAAGGGATGGCAATTTGGCCCGACCCCGACCCCGTCTGAATTAACTCGAGACTTTTGGGACGGGATGGTGATTTGTACTTTTTTATACACCTTTTTGTGTCGCATTCGCGTGTGTTTTGCTTGCATTTACGGGCTTTAGGAGTCGTTTTGGCCTATTTTGTTTGTTTTAGGTTTTTATAACTTTTGTGCGGTTTTTAGTAGTTTTTCGTACATTTTTACCCTTTTTCGTATTTTTTGCCGTAGGATAACCAAGCGGTCCCGCGCACGCTCGGAGCATCTCACTCGACTCGTATTAGAACGGGCAAAGCAAGAAAACATAGTGTGAACGAGGAGCAACAATTGGCGGAAGTTTAGAGCGAAATGAGAAAACCGAGCCGGAGCAGCCGAGCCAGTCGATCGACTGGACCTTCCCAAATCGACTAGCAAATCGACTGGAGTCCAGTGAGCTCGAAAATTTTGAGGAGTCAGTCGATCGACTGAGCCGCAGTCCAACTCGGGATTTTGGTCCTTTTTAACATTTTTGCCCCTGTGTTTTTGTATAAAGACCAACTCTCCAACCTTATCTAAAAAACCCTTCCTTGGTGGAAATTGGGGCTTGCTCCATTTCCTCCAAACCTTTACTTTTGCTTTTGTAAACCCTAGTTCAAAAACTCCTAGCTTAATGTAGTTTTAGTTAATTTAGTAGTTAATCTAGTTTAGCTTAGTTAATTAGTTGTTAGTTAGTTGTTATTAAGCAAGTATTGGAGTGGATGACACCTCCCTCATTTGTGTTGTTGAAACTTTCTCATTTGTGGATCTTGAGTTTAATGCATTTGATATTTTCTTTCCCTTAATTTTCTTGTGTTGTTATTGTTGAATGTTGTTATTGAAGTTGTGTTGGTTTTTAGATTTAGTTTGTGTTGTTGTTCTTTGCCTTGTTCTTCAATTTCTCATTTCTATATTTTAGTTTGTTCTTATTCTTGCAAAACACCATGGATGCTTTCATTTTCAAGCTTTTTACTTCTTTTAGTTAAGCAAACTCTTAGACCTTAAAAGATGTATGAAGATTTCCTCTTTAGTAATTTGTCTTGTTCAATTTAAAAGCCTTTGACTTTTGTCCACTTTCAAATTCAAATGCTTTGATTTTCCCTCCATGAATTCTCTTTTAATTGCAAACTTTAATTTGTGTTGATGCAATTAGTTTAGTAATTATGGGTTTAGGGTTCAGGTTCGTTTAGAACAATTAATCGAATTTTGTTGAGAATTGGGATTGACGACCCCAACACTTAATCGACAATTTATGATTGACAACCCCGAATCGTGGATTAAGTGTTCGACGAAAACCGATTAATCGTGGAGACGAACCGAACACCCTAAACCCTCATTTTCATTTAAATTATTTTTTAATTAAAGTCTCCTTTTAAGTTCAATTCAAAACTCAAACCCAAAACAATGACTTAATGCTTTCTTAGGAGTAGATTAGTTTAATTTAGATTAACAAGAGAGTGACTAAAAACATCGACCGCCGATTATATCTATCTTCGAGAGACACGACTCGGAAAAGCTTACCGCTCTACAATCGACTCCGTACTATTGCGGAGAAAATTTCTTAGAGTGCTAAGAATTCTTCGATCAGGGCAGACCCGACCCGCTGATGGAACGAGACGAGATTGGGTTATCATTGTTGCCCCGTCCAGGTCCGCCCCACCCAGTATAATACTGTTATATATATGTATATAAAAGAATATTGGAATTTATGTGGACCTAATTCATTTTTGAGTAGGTTTTCGGTGAGACCGTTCTCATAAAATGAGATCATATTTTACCATTTTGTAAAGTGACCCAGACCCAGTAAACAACCCAAACCCGGACCCAACAACCCAAAATTGGACCCAACCCCCTTCAATTTTTCAAATTTATCGGAAAAATAGTAAAAAAAAAACCAGAAAAACCTGAAATTTTGCAGGTTTATGCGCAACAATAAGACGAACAATCGTACAGCCCATAATTTCAAAACGATGAACAACGGATATTCGGTGAATTTTTTCAATTTTCAAACTAGCCGAAAAAATAGTAAAAAAAATCTGAAAATTTGCAGGTTGATGCACAACAATAATACGAACAATCGTACAGCCCACAATTTCAATACGATGAACAACGAATATTTGGTGAATTTTTTAATTTTTCAAACTAGCCGGGAAAATAGTAAAAAAAATCGAAAAAATCTGAAAATTTGCAAGTTGATGTGCAATAATAAGACGAACAATTGTACAGCCCAAAATAGCAATACGATGAACAACGAATACTTGGTGAATTTTTTCAAATTTTCTGGAATATTTGGTGAATTTTTTCAATTTTTCAAACTAGCCGGAAAAATAGTAAAAAAAGAAAAAATCTGAAAATTTCCAGATTGATACGAAACAATAAGACAAACAATTATACAGCCCAAAATTGCAATACGATGAACAGCGAATATTTCGTAATTTTTTTTTATTTTTCAAACTAGCTGAAAAAATAGTAAAAAAAAATCGAGAAAATCTAAAAATTTGCAGGTTAATGCGCAAAAAAAAGATGAACAATCGTACAACACATAATTGCAGTACGATTAACAACGAATATTTGGTGAATTTTTCAATTTTTCAAACTAGCCGAAAAAATAATAAAAAAATCAGAAAATTTTGAAAATTTGCAGGTTGATGCGCAACAATAAGACGAACAATCGTACATCACAGAATAGCAATACGATGAACAACGAATATTTGGGGAATTTTTTCAAATTTTATGAATTTTTTCAATTTTTTTAATTAGCCGAAAAAATAGTAAAAAAAACGAAAAAAATATGAAAATTTCCAGATTGATGCGAAACAATAATATGAACAATCAGCCCAAAATCGAAATACGATGAACAACGAATATTTGGTAATTTTCTTTAATTTTTCAAACTGGCCCAAAAATAGTAAAAAAATCGGTAAAATTTGAAAATTTACATGTTAATGCGCAATAATAAGACGAATAATTTTATAGTCCAGAATTGCTATACGACGAACAACTGATATTTGGTGAATTTTTTTAATTTTTTGGGATATTTGGTGAATTTTTTCAATTTTTTTAACTAGCCGGAAAAATAGTAAAAAAAATCAAAAAATTTAAAAAATTTGCAGGTTGATTCGCAACAATAAGACAAATAATCGTATAGCCCAGAATTTCAATACGATAAACAACGGATATTTGTGATTTTTTCAATTTTTCTTGAATATTTGGTAAATTTTTTCAAATTTTCAAATTAGCCGGAAAAATAGTAAAAAAAAAAAGAAAAAATTTAAAAATTTACAGATTGATGCGCAACAATAATACGAATAATTGTATAACCCATAAAACTTAACAATCTTTGTAATTTCTTTGAAATATTTTGTGAATTATTTCAATTTCTCTGGAATATTTGGTGAATTTTTTCAATTTTTTAAACTGGCCGGAAAAATAGTAAAAAAAAATCGAAAAAAATTTAAAAGCTTGCAGGTTGATGCGCAATAATAAGACAAATAATCGTATTGACCAGAATTACAATACGATAAATAACGGATATTTTGTGAATTTTTTTAATTTTTCTGGAATATTTGGTGAATTTCTTCAAATTTTCAAATTGGCCGGAAAAATAGTTAAAAAAATAAAAAAAAAAATCTGAAAATTTGCAGATTGATGCGAAATAATAAGAAGAACAATTATACAGCCCATAATTGCAATATGATGAACAACGAATGTTTTGTGAAATAATAAAAAACTTGTGATATTTTAACAATCTTTTGTGATATTTTAACAATCTTTTGTGATACTTTAACAATGTTTTGTGATACTTTAACAATGTTTTGTGATACTCAAATAACTTGAGTTAAAAATGTTACTTAACTATGTTTTATTGTAAAAATATGTATAAAAAACTTGTGATACTTTAAATATCTTTTTTAATACTTTAACAATGTTTTGTGATACTTGAATAACTTGAGTTCAAAACATTACTTAACTATACTTTAATTAAAAATAGGTATAAAAAACTTGTGGTATTTTAATAATCTTTTGTGATACTTTAACAATGTTTTGTGATACTTTAACAATGTTATGTGATACTCAAATAATTTGAGTTAAAAATGTTACTTAACTATGTTTTATTGTAAGAATATGTATAAAAAACTTGTAAT
>BMAC01000043.1:1153800-1221547 GCA_014905375.1 Phtheirospermum japonicum
CCTTCCACATTGGATAACTATCAATGTGGGATAAACGATAAGGCTTAAAAGCACCTATCCAACTTCCAAACACCATTTCTCACTCACCAATAAATGGAATTGAGAAATTCAAAAGGCTATAATTATCTACACGACACGTAGAACGAGCCTATACAATTCGTTAACACGAATTATCGCTGTACCAATTAATTAGAATAAATCTAATTTACAAACTTTAATTAGAAAAATTCTAATTATTAACAATTTCTAAATCAACTAAATCGCATCATCATCATCATCCTCAGCAGAAGCAAGAGCAGCAGGAGCAGGAGCATTAGAAAACCTGGTAAAATATAGAGTTTATCAGGGCAATATATTAAAATAAAGAATTAATTATTACATAAATTAAATGAAAGTTACTTAACTTGGGGGGACGACAAAGCTCTCGATCATACCAGGAAGTGGTGGCATGAGTCCTCTCGGTGTACTGCCTCGGACGGGGTGGCTGGAACGCTCGGCAGGGTCCCTAGCGAAGAAGAACGCCCACGACCTCTACCTCTCATCTAAAAATACATTAAAATCTAAGCACAATTGAACCGAGAAAATTTAACCGATTCTATCAATCTAATCAAATTTTAACTATATATGTATATATTAGTTTTACAATTAACCTGAACTGACACTTTCACTGTCCACGTTATCGTCAAACTCATCTTCGTCCATATCTTCATCATCGGTTAGAAATTCATCTTCTGTCTCCTCCTCTGCCTCATCGACAAGTTCATCCGACTCACTGATAATAAGGTCGACGTGTAATTGGAAATCTTCATCCTCCAATTGTATTGAATTGTGCATTTCTATCTGCTCCTCTTGAAATGATTGATTAGTCATCATAGGCTCGATAAAATCTATTGTTGATCTCGCTTTAATTTTGCACGTTGCCAACCAATCCAGCTTATCTCGTTCCAAACTTGGATACGGGCAGTAGTAAACTTGAACAGTTTGGGCAGCAAGTACAAACGGCTCATAGCAATTGAATCTACATTGATAATTGACATCGACAAGATTATACTGAGGATGGACCTTTGTGCCTGCGGGTGTTAGATCAAAAAACTCACAATTGAATATGAGTGTGCTCTTGTAAGACAAGCCAGTATAGTCGAGTCTAACAACTTCTACGAGACGACCATAGTAATCATACTCATCAGCCCCATAGTTTGTTCCTTTTATACAGAGGCCAGTGCTCGAAGTTGATCTATTTGGTCCGTATGCAACTGTGTGAAATCTGTATCCATTAATCTTGCAACCATGATATGTAGTCTCATATCGTGATGGACCGATTGCTAGACTCTTAATGTACTGGTCGGTGACATTGTTCAAGATATCTTGTTCTTATAACGACGAAAAATAATAAACATATAATTTACTAAGATATTTATTTAAATGGTATATATATCACAATTGTATATAATTATTTTAGAACAACTCACATATCTCTCAAACCAATCAACAAATTCATTTTCCAATTTTTTGTTCAGTCCGTCGTCTGTAATGTTTGGTTGAGACTGTTTCACAAGCTCCGTGAATACACTGCGTATGAATAAAATTAAATATTTTCTTAATTTATTATATGTATATTTTTTCGTTAAAAAATTACAAATGATGAAACTTCAAACCTGATAAATTCTTGCACTTCTACACAGTTCACTAAAACATAATTTCTCACCGCATTGAATTCTTGTTTGCTCAAGAATCTTTTACCCGATGTTGCAAACGTTTCTCCATATTTCTTAAACACCGATGGAGCATCGTCATCGTCGTCTTCACCATTTTTTCCATCATCGTTACGAGGCAAATTCTTCCTTTTCGTTAAGACATGATCTTCAAAATAGTACGAAGTGAAAGTTGACACCTCTTCGATGAGATATGAATTTACTATTGAGCCCTCAATGCTCGCCTTGTTTCTCACGTTGTCCTTCAGTTTTCCAAAGAAATCTCTCGAATTAATACATCCACTTATATTGCACTAGACCTGCAATTCTTGCCTCGTATGCTAAGTGAACCGGCAAATGCTCCATGGAGTCGAAAAAACTAGGCGGAAAGATCATTTCAAGCTGACACAAAACCAAAGGAATATCACGCTCTAAACGACGTATATCATCAGTCCCAACCACTTTGCAGTTGAGGCTCTTAAAAAACAAACTCAGTTCTGTGAGGGCCTTCCACACGGGATGGGGAAGCAGTTCTCGAAAGGCAATTGGTATCAACCTTTGCATGAACACATGACAATCATGACTCTTCATCCCAAAAAATCTCAATCATTTCATATCAACGCAACGTCCAAGATTTGATGCATATCCATCTGGAAATTGAAGATCTTTTACCACTCACACAAGACAACTTTTGACTTCTTATCTAGTGTGTAACAAGCTTTAGGATACTTTCCTGTCGCGTCTTGTTGTAAGCCTCGATGAAAACAATAGTCGTTTAGTTCTTCCCTGGATTTGGGAGTGTCTTTTTTCTTCCACTTAACATTCATAAACATGTTGAAAATATTCTCAAACACATTCCTCTCGATGTGCATAACGTCTAGATTGTGTCGAATCAAATTTGTGCTCCAGTACGACAAATCCCAAAATATGCTTCTTTTCCTCCAACCACTTGTTTTTGATATGCGTCCATTGACGGCTTCTGCATCTAGATCAATAACTTTCAAATGCCCCAAACTCTCTATCTCTGCCATTCGTTTCTGACCGTACTCTCTGAGGTGGAGTCTCCACCTTTCTGTTTTTTCGAAAATTTCTTCTATCTTTTCGAAAAGGATGACCACAATCAAGAAACTTTCGATGATTATCAAACCAAGATTGTTTCCCGCTGCACTTGAGAGTAGATGCATCCGAACGTTCCATGCAATATGGACACTCCATTCTGACAGCCGTGCTCCAACCAGACAACATGAAGTAGGCAGGAAAATCGCTAATTGTCCACATGAGTGCTGCCCGCAATTGAAAATTATGTTTTATAAAAATATCATACGAGGGTGCACTGATCGTCCACAACTGATTCAACTCAATGATTGGAGGTTTCGGAAACACATCTAACTTATCCTTCGTGTTTTTGGGGCCTGGAACAAGAACACTCAAGAACATGTATTGCTCTTTCATACAAATCCATGTACTGCAACCTTTTGTTTTCCTATAATTGTGTAAATTTGTTATTTTACCTTCGTAATTACCGGATCAAATAGAAGAAAAGGAGATTAAAAAGATATTTATCATTAAAATTAGCTAATCGAATGTCCAAGTACATAATCATGAAATGGAAACATAATTAATAAATGAATAATAAATTATTTTAGGAAACTCAAAATAAATCATAAGATTAATTAACCCACCACCTTCCCTATATACATTAGGATTTTTATATTTAAGTTGTACCAAATCAAGCATAATGGAACATATCTCTTTTTTTCCAAAATTATTTTAGGGAACTCAATAAATCATTCAGAAATTATGAGGCAGATTTGACAGAGTTGTTAAAAATCCTCAATGTATAGTTATTGATGAATTACTCCTATTTACTCAAATTTTTTTAATGTCATAATTAAAGTATTACAAAGTGTTGTTAAAATATCACAAAATATAACCATAGTATTACAAAACATAGTTTGTCTATATTTATATTTAATTTTTTCACATCTATATATTTTTATTGTAGGTTGTTAAAATATCATTAAAGGTTGTTAGAGTATTATAAAATGTTATAAGAGTATCACAAAAGAATTGTTTACTCTTGATCACAATATCTGCTTAAAATATAATAAGTTATAGTAAAAGTGTCACAAATATTCTCGAAAAAGGTTGTTAAAGTATTACAAAAGGTAGTTAAAGTACTACAAAATACAGTTAATGTATAACAAGATTTTAATGTACATGTATGTTTTTGTACAATTGTTTGTTAAAGTGTCAAATACAGTTAAAGTATCACATAATATAATTTAAATAACCACATAATATAGTTAAAGTATAATGATTTTTTGCATCTGATATTTATTATTACATCTAAATAATCAAAGTATTACAAAAGTTTGTTAAAGTCTCATAAAACATATTCAAAGTATCACACATTTTTTTAGTCACAAGATCTTCAGTGACAAGGTTTTACTGTTTCAAATTTTGTGTATGGGTTTCGTATTTCTGGTTATAAATGTTATATTATCATAAAAATGCCACAAAGTATTATTTCATATTTAGTCATAACCTGCAGTATACACCTTTCAAAAGTATCATAAAATCGACTTAAAGTATCACAAATTACAGTAAAAGTATCACATAAGATTATTTCGATTCCAAAAAAAATTATTTCGATTTCATCTTGATCATGAAAACTTTATGGATCTTTAAATCCGGTGTCATCTAACATCAAAAATCCTTATACTACAAGCCAAACTATTTATGTTGACAACAAGAACACGACATTTACATTCTAATGGCATCCCATTCACATCCTATATCTCCGGGCTCAGTTCGTCACTATTAGCACCACCAAATTGACAAAGTCAAAAGACACCCTAATTTTTGGATAAACCAAATATAACAGCAACAAATTCGAACCCAAAACAATCAGATCACTAGAATAAACCCCTACCCCTGCCCTTGTCACCAAAATTCCAGAGATCGACATGCCATCTTTTTTTGTCTCCTCATCACCACCACCTTCATCATCGCACTAATTATCGTCCTGGTCCCCTTTCCTCATATTCTTTCTTGGAGATTCTCTCCTCCTTCATTTCTTCTCATCGTTTCGGTGGTTCTAGTGCAAAACCTTTGGATTTTTCATTCTCACACACTGCTATAGGTTTCAATACACAAACCTGAGAATAAAGAAGAAAGTTTCACCCTAAAAATAATGGAACCACGAACACCGACTTCTTCCTTGAATATCCTGACCTGCTTCACCAGAAAACACATCAGAAAGGACCAACGGGGGATTTCCGATGGAAACCTCTCCGATGCTTAAGTCAGTTAAGCAGTTTTTCTTATCGAAATATTTCAAATGAGAATGCTCAGAATGTCATACCTTTTCCATCCTTGAGGCCAAGATATTTATAATCCTCACTGGGTGGGGCCTTTCCGAGATCCCGAAAACAAAACCCGAGAATCTTGGGCTGTTATTAGGACGACCTGATCAGGTTATTTCTCCTTAAGGAGGCCTGGCCAGGAAGTTTCCTTTCGTGAAGTTAATTAGGTCAGCCCATTGTTCCTTTGAAATCCTGACCTGATCTTCCTAAGGTCTAGACAAGGAGTCTAGATCAGGTCAGGGTAGGCTCTATCGAACTAAGCTCATCTCTTGTTTTCCTCTTTTAGAGCAGCATTAGCTCAAGTCATCCCAACCAAGTCTGATCTTATTGCCTCATGACTTGTCATTAAATAAGGTCGCACCAATCAGTNCCCTGAATGGTTGAGATGAATTGTAACATCTTATCCCCAATCACCACGGCTGAGATTCCTCACGCTTCCTCAGGTACCGCAACCTGACACGTATTGAATGTGCGAATCCCGATAAATCCTCCTACTCAGATTAGGTCGTACTCCTTGGGATGAGCTGTAACACCTCGTATTCCACCCAAGCAGTTGAGATCCGTAACACGGCTCTTTGAGTATTGTACTCTGACACGCATTAAATGCACAAATCCCGTTAAATCCTCCTTTTTCCAAAAATCACCTTTCCAAAACTTATCTCTTCCCACTCTTTAGCGATTAACCTAATCATTTCCACCTTTCATTCTTGACAAGCAATCTTCTTTCTCTCAAACTTGAGGTTCTCTCTCTTCTCCAAAATCAGGTACCTTTCCGATTTCCTTCAACTTTTCCTATTATGTCTGCTCAATTGTCTTCTTCCTCTTCTATTCACCTGATAACATCTCCCTCCTCACCGAAGTCAATATCCTTATCTCTAACTTCTTCTGATGAACACCCACCTTACGTTTTGGGATGCCCCGATAACATTGTTTCTATTCTTAGTAACAAAACAGTGGAAGGGTTGAGAACAAAATTTCAATTTTCCGATGATTTTCCCTGGTTAACCCAGACACAGGTGAGATGGAATATCAGCCACTAACTCATCACCTGACCGTCTTCGTCGATCAATTTCAATCCGGATTACGTCTTCTGGTCAATCCCTTCATATTAGCAGTTACCCAAATGTATAAAATTCTGGTACACCAGTTTGTACTAAATCTCTTTAGGATAATCATATGATTCAATTGAGCTATTTGATATGCAGGGCTTGTTCCCACGGCCTAGACATTTTACTCATTCTTTCTGGACAAAAGCTCTTCTCCCGGCTATTTCTATCTATCTGCCCGTACCGGCAATCATTTTTTGACAGGCAACCCTTCCTCCAACAAGGCTTGGAGGAAAAGTTCTTTTTTGTTCACTGTTCCAGTGATTGGGGTTTTCCCCCACAATCCATTGATCAACTCCATCCTTAGGCTCACCTATCTGCAGAAGACAGATCTCCCCATCTGCAAAAGATTATTTCCACCTTGAGCGAAAATGTCTTTCACCTGAACAAACTCCTCCTCCCCTTTGTTCTGGACTTTTTCAACTCTAGAGAAGAGACCGGTCCCCTAACTCTTGAGATTGGTATACGAAAAGAGAATTATCCAAATCTATCCTCCTTTTTTTTTGTCTTTATTTCCCCTTTTTCATACATTTACGTGTGATGGTTATCATCTAACATAATACCTAAATTTTCATGCAGCCACCATGATGAGAAAATTGTTGGAAGCTCAGCAGCCACAAATTGCTGCACCCCAAGAGTCGAGGCCCTCTGCGGGGCATTCTGCTGGATTGGAGGGAGCCGCCCGATCAGGGGGCGCGGCTATTCAAGAGGGATCGCCCCATCCTGAGGTGGACCTAATGGTTCAACCTGATGCTAGGGTTGGAAAAGGGGCGGCTCCATCAGGGGCCAAAGTGATGAACCCTAATGCGATACTGTTCACCCATGTATCTATACAGAACTGCTCTGGGGATGTGGCCATCTAGGGACAGTGCCCTACTTCTGACCATCGTACCCTGGACAAGTGGTTCGATCTGGAGCTGATCGAATCTCTCTACCAGGATGAAGCAAGGGTAATTATCCTCACCCCTTTCTCCTTTACTTTCCCTTCTTTCTTATTTTTCCTTACCATTTCTCACCAGGCTGCGGCAAAGAGATCTGTCCTGGTGGCCTATGCCAGGGGTGCTCTGATGAATGCTGACCTAGTCAAGAAGCATTCTCTTCTGAAGGAGGAGAAAAGGTTGGTGGCCCTTTGCAAGGAGAGGGGGGTGGACCTGAAGAAGCTCAAATCCGAGTTGCAGAATGCTCGGGAGGAAATAAAACAGGCGCGAGCTGAAGCGCAAAGCCGAGCTGATGAGGACTTAGCCAGAGGTAGGTCAGAGGGGAGGACGGAGTCTCTCAACTCCGAGGAAGGGCTCAGGCTGATCCAGACGACCAGGTTGATGAGAATGAGCCTGAGCTTGAAGATCCTTTGGTGGTTCGAGAGGGACCAATTACGAGAGCTAAAGGAAAGAGACTTAAAAGAGGCATTGAAACTATTTTTAGTTGAAATCCAAAACAAGCATCCTTCGGGCCAATCAAAGAACCAAGAACAAGAGTCTTTTCATGGGGATAAATTTGTGAACTTGATCCAAATAAGTGAGCTTGCACCAAACCATGTTGAAGCCCAATTTTCGAACCAAGACTCCAAGCTTGAATCCACCTAACCAGCCCAAGGGTGCAGCCCATACAATAAAGCCCAAGTTGGTAACCTAGAAGCTTCCAAGGAGAGGGGATGGGCGGATTTAAGAGGAAGGTTTAAGAGAAAAAGATGAAGAGATTATTTGAATTTAATTTGTGGCTTTCCATCTAATTAGCCATTATTTTAGCCTTTAAAACTCTTCTTTTCTCTACCTATAAAAGGGTATGAGTTTTCTTTGTTTCAAGACAACAATTTTCAGATTTTATAAACACTTTAGACTTCAAGTCATATCATTGTGAGTTTATTCTTTTTTTTGTAGAGTTTAAACTAACAATTAAGAACTTATCAAGATTTGTGAGCAAAATCTTGTGGCGTTCAAACATACCAAGGTTCTTAGGATCTTCTATATCCAAAAGGGTCAAGGTTCGTATCAAGCTCAAGGAGGGATCAACTAGAGTTTCGATCTAGGCGATAGCTTTCTTTTCTTATAATTATAGTTCTTGGATCTTAAATATCCAATGGGTTATAATTCTTCTAACCTCTTTCTCATCAGAGGCTCTCTACAGATTTCTCGTCTCTGAGGCCATAGTATACTATTACCTCGGCCTGGATGCCTATGAGAAGTGGTCCAAAGAAAACTCATCCACTCCATTTGACCGAAGTCAGCCGATCTAGGGAGCTTCCAAGCCTACCAACTTCACGTATGCAGCTGAGGAGGATCGTCTGCATAGACTTGTGGCTCCTGAATTCGCCGAGCATATCCTCAAGATATTTCATGCTCCAAATCAGGTGCCTCCCTCTCGCCCAGGTCTGGACGTGACTTTGGCGCTACCTGCTTCTACCTCCTCCCCCACCTTTACTGATCTGGGCGAGCTACCTGGTGGGGTGTCGCCAAGTAACCTTCTCGAAGAGAGCTCCAGGGCAGTCGAGCAGCCCACGGGGGAGCTGAATACCCAAGACTATGATGATGTAAACTAGGTTATTTTTGCCTGTGTGGATGATCTGTATTTTTAACTTGAACAATATTTTTTGTCTCTTTCTACTCTTGTCCCTTATGTTTTTAGATTTTCCGAGAATGTAGGAAACCCTAGTACTGTCTGTACCCCTTTTTCTTTCTATAAAGTCTATCTTTTCCCCGCAGATTTTCTATTATGGCTCCGTCTTCTTTACTTGAGGAAATTGATAATTTGAAGAGGAAAAATCTTGCTTCCTTTAATGAAAACTTCAATCTTTCTGAAGAGAGCTCCGCGAAAAGTTTTCTCAATTACGCAAATTTTTGGAAAGGAAGAGACAAAAGAAACGTCATTACAAGCGTCGAGCTCCGCCATCTCAACCGTCAGCTCCAAGAGGAAAGGGCTGATCTGCTTGAATCAGTGTGTCGTCTGACCACCGCCGCCGACGAGGCTCACTCTGCAACTGAGTGGACCTACAAGTACCGCTAATGGCTTCATGAGACCGAGCGGGATCTGTGGCGGATTCAGCGAGTTTTAAATTTTGATAAGAGGGCCTCCTCATCCCACCCATGACGCTTTGTGATTTTATTTTGATGTATTTTTGTGCTTTTGCCACTTTTATGGATAATGCGAGCATTTCTTTTTGCTTTATGCACTGTAATCAAGCTCACCGATTTTGTTGTGCATCGGAATAAAATCTTGCCTTAGACATTTTCTTTTCTTGTGTTTCTTGCAATTAAGTCAGGTTTGGATATCCATCCCTTAACTTATCAAGTTGATCTGCCCTTTAGCCTGTCCGGGCTGAAGATCTACTGACGATCAGGTTATGTGTTTTGGGGTATCCACTCTTTAGTCCACCAGGGCTAGATAATCTTATTGCCAGTCAAGTCAGGTTTTTGGGACATCCACCCTTAGCCAATCAGGGCTTAAAGACTTCACTGACAATCAGATCAGGTTTGAGATATCCATCCCTTATCCAATCAGGGCTAAAAAATCTCACTAACAATCAAGTCAGGTTTGGGATATCCATCCCTTAGCCAACCACTGCTAGAAAATTTCACTGACAATCAAGTCAGGTTTGGGATATCCATCCCTTAGCCAATCAGGGCTAAGGAATTTCACTGACAATCAGGTCAAGTCTTTGGGGTTTCGGGGCATCCGTCCTTAGCCAATCAAGACTAAAAAAATCTCATTGACAATAAGGTCAGGTTTGGGATATCATCCCTCAGCCAATCAGGGCTAAAAAGAAACTTAAAAAAAATCACTGACAATCAGGTTAGGTCGGGAAACCCTTCCCTTGGCCAATCGGGCCAAATTTTTGGGGCTCATACCCTAAACTAACAATCACAAGTTTGACTAAATAGGTAATTTTATAAATATTGAGTACATTTTTTCACATATAATGCTTTCGTAAATTCGACACGTTCCATGGCCTTGGTAATCTGACTCTATCCATTTGCTCAAGTTCATATGCCCTTCCTGCAAGAACTTTGACAATTTTATATGGACCTTGCCAAGAGGCATCCAACTTACCTCTGGTTTTACCTAAATCAGCCCGGCGGAGGACCAGATCTCCCATTTGAAATTGAAGTCTGACCACCGACTTATTATAGGTTTCCCGAATTCTTCTGCGCATGTGCTCCATTTTCACAAAGGCGTGCTCTCTTCTCTCCTCCGCCAGATCCAGGGCATCTTGTATCATTAGCTCATTTTGATCTTCACAGTTCAGTATTCTATGAGATGCTATACTGACCTCTGCAAGGATCACGACATCCATACCGTACACCAAGCTGAATGGTGTTTCCCCCATACCTTCTTTAGGGTTCGTTCGGTATGCCCAAAAGATTAAGTTGAGCTCTTCTACCCACTTGTCTCCTGACTTTTCTAAGCGTTTTGCATGTAATTGTTGTATTTTTCCTAGTATTTTTAATTAATGTTTAGTGTTGTTTTTAGTCATTTTGAGTTGTTTATTCTAGTTCTTAGGTCATTTTCTTGTTTATTTGATTATAGTCTTAAAGTGTACGAAGTGTGAGGTGTTTGTGCTATTTTTGGGTTTTTAAGTTTGAATTCTTGTTTTGTAAGTGGCTAAAAAGATTATATTCACTCGGCGGACGTTTTGGACCAGAAAATGAGAAATTTGAGCTGAAAACATCCAGGATCGACTGAAAAGCTCCAAATCGACTGCCAGATCGACTGGTGCTCGATCGAATGGTCACGGATCGACTGAAAGCCCCGAAATTGACTGCAAAACAGTAGCTCCCCCATTTTGGCAGAGCAGTCGATCGATACCCCCTGTAGTCGATCGACTGCAACGTTGAGGGCTGCGGGATTTTTGGTGTTTTTGACGATTTTGCCCCTACAAACAACTATATAAAGCCCACACCTTTCACCATTGAAGAGGGAACTCCCCTCCCAACCCAAGCTAGGGTTTGGGATCAAATTTCTCTCAAAGCTCTTGAATAATTTCTCTTTCTTAAGTTTTAGATTTAGTTTCAAGCTTTTATGTAATTTCATTTCCTAGATTAGATTTAATTTCAAGCACCTCCTTGGGTTTGTAAGCCTAAGAAGAATCCAAATACTCCTTTGGATTGTTAATTTGATGCAATTTACATTCAAGCTTGTTTCATTTCTTAATTCAAGTAAGTTTCCTTTTAATTTAATGTTTTATGCTTTATTTCCATGCTTTGTTCTTCATTTCCATGCTTTGTTCCTCATGATATGCTTTTAGCCTTAGCACCTTGAATTCATGATGAAACATATGAATTGGCTATGTAATCTAGATGAGTGACACATCTAGATCATAGATCGGCTCTTGGATCGTCTTGATTTTGAGATTTTGCTATGCTTTATTTGCAATTTTATTTTTATGCATAGTTGTAGGTTAAATCATAGATCTACTCTTTGTTGCTTGTTATTTTCATTAAAGTTTTGAACTTTCTTGTTAATTTTCATTTCTCTTTACACCCATGCTTTCAATTTTTTCTAATTTTCATTATTTAGGATTTTATGCATAGTTGTACCTTGTGCATGCATGCTTGTACATGGTGAAACAATGCTTGTTTTTACTTGTTTTCATTAATTGCTTGCATTTTCGTATTAAGGCATCCGACGAGGCATCCTACCCACTTGCATTTCGATTCCTAGTTTAGTTTAGATAGTTTATTTGCTTTATTTTCATTTACCTTTTATTTTTCAAAGCTTGAAACACTTGACTTCAATTGAATAGATTGCCGATAATACCAAGCCATGAACCCGATGATATATTCATCACCACTAAAACTATGAAAACAAAATGGCACCGTTGCGACTCGGCTTGGTTAAGGCTTTCGATTTGATTGTAGTTTCTTTATGTTTTTAGCTTGCTTTGTTATTTGATTTTTTTTGTTTAGTATGCTTAGGTTCTTATAGCTATGGTGGATATATTTCCGACATGGGAGGGCATGGTGCAAACCATGTCGGGAATGAGAATGTTGTATAATGGCTTTGGCAACGTGGGAGGGCATGGTGCAAACCACGTTGCCTAATGGTGGTTATGGTTATGGGCAACCCAAACATGGGAGGGCATGGTGCAAACCAGTTGGGTTTGTTGGCCGTCGTGGGTATGAATGGTTCTTCCGAAGGGTTATGGTGCTTCCAATCCTTTTCCCGAATATGCAAACTCCGACTCCCGACCCGTATGGGAGACTCTCATGCGCTTAATTTCAATCATGCCCCGAATGTGATTTTAATGCTTATGGTGGAGGGTGTGAGCTATGGAGGTGCCGTCCAATAGTGCTCCAAAGCCCGATCCATATGAGTTGTTTGGAGGAGGGAGATTCGTTGTCACAAGTGGCTGCCCCCCCCCCCCCCCCCCCCCCACCCATCCGCACCATGGCCGATGTTAATAGACCATTTGTGAGGCCGATTTACGTTGGTACCGATAATAGTGCCCCTCCTCCCGATCCTTATGAATTGTTTGGAGGTGGGAGCTTCATTATCCCACGTGACCCCACACCTATGGCATCTTTCGTATCCCTCCCTCCCAAGCGACCATCTTCTAGAGCAATTTATTCTAATGATCATGAAGTGGGTGGAGTTTGTTCTTCTCGGGAGCTTGAGTTGAAGAAGAAAATAGCGACTTTAAAGGCTCAAACTTCTCAAATGTCTAGCCCGGAACCGACTCCTCCTTGTGCGGGACCCAGTTGTCCTACTCCCCCACCGCCTCACGATCCTCTTGTTACTTATCACGTGGACCCACTACCTTCGCCTACTCCTCCGGTCACGTTCCTTGAAAAGTGTGGGGTAGTTGATTCGGTTGTCTCGCCATCGGAAGAGGACGTGGGTTCATTTTGGGATATTTTTACCTCTCTTGACCCTCTACCTTTCACTTCAAAAGAGTCTTGCGAAGAATGGGTATATATGGACTTCATCAAGGCCATGATCGAATGAGTTTGTTTGGAAGAGAGGAGCAATGAGAAGGAGGTTGGCCCGGTTGTTGATATAGAGGGATGTTGTGAGGATAAGCCCCTTATTCTTCTTGGTGAACCCGTTGTGCCTCTATTTGACCCCGTTTTGTGTGGAGATGATTCTCGATGTGTCGTTGTGGGCTACGACGACTTTTTAGAGGGGGAGGTGGGGGTTATTGGTGATATGATTGGAGAATTTGAAGATTCGCTTGGGGTGGAGGTTATTGATGATGAGCTTGGAAAAATTGACGATTATCTTGAGGAGGATGAGGAGAGAAAGTCGATTATTATCCTTCCAAACTCGCACCGAGAAGAAGAGGAGGAGAGGATGGTTAAAGGGCTTGATGTTCTTAAAGTGTTATTGATTGGATACCGGGAGCGGTTGAGGGAGTTAGCACCTTGAATTTGAGTCTTGGAGATATGGTGAGAGCCGGGATGAGGAGGTTGCTATTTGAGGGCTTGATGTTCGTAATGTTCAAAAGTGAGTGGGTGAAGCCCATTGACTTGGTGCCCAAGACGAGCGGCTTGTTAGCGCTTAAGGATAAAGAATGAGGGTTGTTGGCCACGAGGGCTACAATGGGTTGGAGGACGTTGATCGATTTTAAGAAGTTGAGAATGGCTACCAAGAGAGATCATTTCCCTCCCTCGTTTATCGATCAAAAGTTGAAGAAGCTAGTCGGCCATTACTCCTATCGTTTCTTTGATGAGTCTTCGGGTCACTTTAAGTTCACCATTCCACCCGAGGACCTAGCCGAGATGAATGTCGATTGCCCGCTTGGAACGTTTGCTATTTGGCGGATCTTATATGAGCTATGCAATGCGCCAAGGACGTTCCAAAGAGTGGATCCTCCCGACAAGGAGGAGATTGTATTGGTGGACCCTCCCGTGATATTCCCACCTTGATCGAAAAGGAAGTACGTCAAGCTAGTGACGTAAAACAAGCGCTTCTTGGGAGGCAACCCAATTTCTTTCCATTTCTTTCTTTCTATCTTTCCTTCTTTTATTGAAAAATCCAAAAACATTCAAAAATTCAAAAATCCAAAAAATTTGAAAAATTGAAAACAAAAAATATATATATAGTTTGTTGAGATTCGTGTACATATTTTCTTGAATTTTTATTTTCGTGTGATTTTCCTTTTTATAGGTTTTGTTTTTCGACTTCAACCTTGGGCGATTTGATAAGTTAGTAGTGTTCTTGGGGCTGGGAGTTATTATCCGTGCTCGATTTTCGCTTGGATTGCTTAGATGCTTAGGTGGACCCCACCGAGCTCGAACACAACTCGCTCGCTTGAGGAAGTTTCTATTCACCCTCCTTTTACTTATTTTTCATTAAAATGCGGGTAATGCATGGTTTAAGTGTGGGGTGGGTAGGTGGTTAGGGTCCCGGTTTTTGCATGTAATTGTTATATTTTTCCTAGTATTTTTAATTAAGGTTTAGTGTTGTTTATAGTCATTTTGAGTTGTTTATTCTAGTTCTTAGGTCATTTTCTTGTTTATTTGCTTATAGTCTTAAAGTGTACGAAGTGTGAGGTGTTTGTGCTATTTTTGGGTTTTTAAGTTTGAATTCTTGTTTTGTAGGTGGCTAAAAAGATTATATTCACTCGGTGGACGTTTTGGACCGAAAAATGAGAAATTCGAGCCGAAAACATCCAGGATCGACTGAAAAGCTCCAAATCGACTGCGGTATCAACTGGTGGTCGATCGACTGGTCACAGATCAACTGAAAGCCCCGAAATCGACTGCAAAACAGTAGCTCCCCCATTTTGGCAGAGCAGTCGATCGACTGAAACGCTGAGGGCTGCGGGATTTTGCCCCTACAAACAACTATATAAAGCCCACACCTTGCACCATTGAAAAGAGAACTCCCCTCCCAACCCAAGCTAGGGTTTGGGATCAAATTTCTCTCAAAGCTCTTGAATAATTTCTCTTTCTTAAGTTTTAGATTTAGTTTCAAGCTCTTATGTAATTTCATTTCCTAGATTAGATTTAATTTCAAGCACCTCCTTGGGTTTGTAAGCCTAAGAAGAATRCAAATACTCCTTTGGATTGTTAATTTGATGCAATTTACATTCAAGCTTGTTTCATTTCTTAATTCAAGTAAGTTTCCTTTTAATTTAATGTTTTATGCTTTATTTCCATGCTTTGTTCTTCATTTCCATGCTTGTTCCTCATGATATGCTTTTAGCCTTAGCACCTTGAATTCATGATGAAACATATGAATTGGCTATGTAATCTAGATGAGTGACACATCTAGATCATAGATCGGCTCTTGGATCGTCTTGATTTTGAGATTTTGCTATGCTTTATTTGCAATTTTATTTTTATGCATAGTTGTAGGTTAAATCATAGATCTACTCTTTGTTGCTTGTTATTTTCATTAAAGTTTTGAACTTTCTCGTTAATTTTCATTTCTCTTTACACCCATGCTTTCAATTTTTTCTAATTTTCATTATTTAGGATTTTATGCATAGTTGTACCTTGTGCATGCATGCTTGTACATGGTGAAACAATGCTTGTTTTTACTTGTTTTCATTAATTGCTTGTATTTTCATATTAAGGCATCCGACGAGGTATCCTACCCACTTGCATTTCAATTCCTAGTTTAGTTTAGATAGTTTATTTGCTTTATTTTCATTTACCTTTTATTTTTCAAGCTTGAAACACCTTGAAACCTTCAATTGAATCGATTGCCGATAATACCAAGTCATGAACCCGATGATATATTCATCACCAATAAAACTATGAAACACCTTTAAGACTAAGCGCGCCCTAATTCCCTGTACCAAAATCCGGTTGGTTACCTCGACTTGGCCATTCGCCTGAGGGTGCTAGACAGATGTGAAATGTTGTTCTATCTTCATCTTAGTCCACCAGGCCCGAATCCGATATCCCATGAACTGTGTGCCATTATCTGACACCAAGATCTTTGGGACGCCAAACCGGCACACTAAATTCTTCCATAAGAAACCCATTACTGCCTCTTCCGTAATCTTTGCTAAGGCTTAAGCTTCCACTCACTTACTAAAATAATCATTGACCACAATCAGAAACTTCTTCTAAGCTGGGGATGTGGGGAATGGTCCAACCATATCTATCCCCCACTTCGCAAAGGGGCAGGGGGAGCTCATTGTCATGAGCTCTTTTGCAGGCCGATGCACTAGGGGGAGTTCTTCTGGCACTTGTCACGCCTCCTGACAAAGTCTTCTGCATCTCTCCTTAATTGTGGCAAAAAATAGTCAGCTCTCATTATCTTACTTGATAGAGTCCTGGAACCTATATGGTTGCCACAACACCCCTCATGGGTTTCCTTGAGAGCATGGGCGCCCTCCTTCAGGCTTAAGCACCACAAAAGGGGTTTTCTAAAACCTCTTCTAAACAGCTCCCCTTTTTCCAAATATGCTTTGATCGGGGAGCGCTAATCCTTTTCTTCCTCTAGCGCGTGTATCTCCTCTTCTCCAAATTCTTGGTACGCCATGAGCAGGGCAATTGTTTTCTCCTGACAATCTGTGGCCGAACTGGCTACCTTAGACAAGTAATCAGCCCGGCCATTCTCCTCCCTAGGAATTTGAAGCACATTGAAAGCTTTCATGTCCTTTGCTAATTCTTGAAACCGGGCCAAGTACTCCTGCATGTGCTCGTCTCTCACATCAAACTCACCCCCAATCTGCTTATAGACCAACTGAGAGTCCACCCGGGCATATACGCACTCTTCCCCAAGCTCCTTTGCCATCTGTATCTCTCTTAGAAGGGCTTCGTACTCTGCTCCATTGTCGGACAGGGGATAGTTTAGTCGTACCACGTATTCCGTAGTCACACCTTCAGGATTTATCAGAACTATTCCTGCGCCACAACCCAAGCTTCCTACCAATATATTGGTATATATTTCCCACTCCTTTTCTTCCTCAGGAGAGCTGGTCATCTCTTGCATGAAATGCACCAATGCTTAGGCTTTAATTGTTGTTCGCGCTTCAAAATTAATGTCGAACTCGATGAGCTCAATTATCCATTTCACCAAACGTCTTGAGACCTCTGGTTTACCCATCATTGCTTTTAGAGGCAGGTTAGTTCTAAACACTATCTCATGCGAAAGAAATTAGGGGCAGAGCTTGTGAGCCATTCTGACCAGAACTAGCATGGCTCGCTCCACTTCCACATACCACATATCGGCATCATGTAACGGCTTGCTCGAGTAATATATTGACCTTTTCACCCTACTTTCCTCTCTAATTAGAATCGTACTCACAACTTGCTTCCCTACAGATAAATATAGAATCAAAGTTCTCCCTGGACTGGCTTGGTAAGCAAGGACATGCCGACCAGATGTTCTTTCAACTTCTGAAATGCCTCTTAGCATTCTTCGTCCCATTGAAATCGAGCCTTCTTTCGCAAGGCTCGAGAAAATGGTAAGCTCTTCTCCACCGAGTGCGAAACAAACCTACTCAAAGCCGCTATCCGCCCAACCAAGCACTGCATTTCTTTGACATTTCTTGGAGGTTGCATGTTCATAATGGCTTTAACTTACTCTGGATTGGTCTATACTCCCCTCTCCGTGACCATATAACCAAGGAACTTTCCGGCTCTTACCCCAAATGCGCATTTCTTGGGGTTGAGCTTCATTTTGTATCTTCTCAAGGTACTGAAAGTTTCCTTCAGGTCGTCAAAGTGTGAGGCTTCCCTGGCACTTTTGACCAGCATGTCATCCACATACACCTCCATATTTCGCCCGATCTGGTTTTGAACATTTTATCCACTAATTGTTGATATGTGGCACCTGTATTCTTAAGCCGAACGTCATGACCACGTAGCAATAAGTTCCTCTTGGGGTTATGAAATTGACCCATTCTTAATCCTCCTCGGCCAGCTTGATCTGGTGATATCCTTTCGAGGCATCCATCATGCTTAGCAGTTCGCAGCTTGAGGTGGAATCTACCAGCTGGTCTATCCTGGGCAGCGGATAGTGGTCCTTGGGACATGCGCAATTGAGGTCTCTAAAATCTATGCACATTTGCCAATCGTCCTGAGTCTTTTGTACCAGCACCGCATTAGAGAGCCGTTATGGGAATTGTATTTACTGAATGTGCTTGGCTCACAGCAATTTTTCTACCTCTACTTCAATAATAGCATCTTTCTCGAAACCAAAGTTGCGCTTCCTCTGTTTCACTAGCTTCAACACGGAGCTGGTGTTGGGTCTATCCCTACTAAATCTTGGGGAGATCAGGCAAAAACATCTGCGCTACTTCTTAAGAGGGCCATGAGCTCCACCAACACCTCGGGGATTAGACTCGTTCCTACTTGTACAACTCGGCTATCGTCCCCTGGTACCATCTCGACCGTCATTAAACTCTCCTCGCGCAGATCCTGCTCAGCAGCGGTAGCCATCTTTGTCCTGAGTTTTTTAGATCTTCTTACCTCTTCATCTCTTCAGATACTGTCCACATATGCTTTATGAGATGCATACTAATCTCCTCGAACCTCGCCTGCACCCTCCTGAACTGGGAATTTCATCTTCATATGGTATATGGAGATCAGTGCCTGGAATTGGCTCAAGGATAGCCGATCAAGCATAGGATTATATGAGGATGGTGCGACCACTACCAAGAACTGCACCATCTTGGTCTTCCTGAATGGCTCGTCCCCCAACGTGACCAAGAGATTGACTTCTCCTAACGAGCGTAGTGCTCCTCTAGCAAAACCTACTAATGAGGTGGTGACCTCCTCCAACTCCAGGTCCAGGTTTAACTTCTTAAAGCAGTCGTAGAATAAAATATCGGCCGAACTTCCTGTATCCACAAAGATTCTCCGCACATTGTAATTAGCTATAGTAGCTGTTATTACTAGAGTGTCCATGTGGGGTGCCAAGATACCATTTTTATCTTCTGAGCCAAAACAGATGTTCGGGCTCGGGATTAGATGTCCCACCTCCTGCATCTTTTTCGACAGACTTTTCGCAGCCTGCACATAGTTGTTCTAGGTGCGTCATGAATGTTCATCCCATTCGCCGCCTGTGATCATCTGAATTTCTCCTCTTATCTCTTGAGACTGGTCGTTCCTCTTTCCGTTGCCACAGCTACTATCAAACTCCCACATGTTCCCCTGATGTCGATCTCGTCTGTGAGAGTCAGATCTAGGTTCTTCTTTTCTTGCATGCACAAACTCTTTAAGGTGCCCCGCCTGCTTGCACCATCCGCTTCAGCTCGTCCTTCAAGTGCGTGCACTGATCTGTGTCATGACCATATTCATTATGGTATCTACAGAACCGGTCAGATCTCTCCTTCCAAGACTTTTGAGCGTATGTCCTCGGCCACTTGAGATCGGGGTGTCATTCAATAGCCTGTAGGATTTCACCCTGGGGTGAAGCCAAGGGTGTGTATCGATCAAACTGAGGATGGCCTCCCACCAAGTCAGTCCTGGGTTTCTTAGCCAAAGTCTTATCGTCCCTGTCTGGTCATTCTCACTGCTTTTATCCATCATCCTTTATCCTCGGAGCCTCCTCTAAGTGGATATATTTCTCTGCCCTTTCCAGGAGCTCCCCAAATTTTAGTGCTGGCTTAACTACCAACGATTGGAAGAACTCCCCCTTCCTGAGCCCTTGGGCCAAAGCATTGACCAAGAGCTCTTCGGATGCTGATGGCACTTCCAACTTGGCATCTGTAAATCCTTGATATATCCACGTAGACTTTCGCCTTCTTTCTACTTCAAACTGAACAGTTCTAGTGGCATTTTTTGATATTTCCTGCAACTGGTGAACTGGTGCAAGAATGCAGAACTGAACTCATCAAAGTTGCTTATGGATCCGGGGGGCAGTTGGCTAAACCAGAGCTGAGCTGATTTCGTGAAGGTCGTGGGGAAGACCCGACACATGACAGCATCAGAAAATTTGTGTAAGGCAGTCGCGATCTCGAGTCGGCTCAAGTGATCTTATGGGTCTGTTGTCCCATTATACTCAAAGCCCATAGACCGATAAGAGGCCGGCAGATCATCGTGCATGATAGCCTCTATGAATGGGGTGCTTCTCTGTGCTTGGCCTGCAGCCTTGCCTGCCATTTCTTGTTTAACTTCCCTGACCTCTCTCTGCAGATTCAGCATCTGCTCAGTGAGGTCTGGGTTGGTTTTGCTCGAAGTGTGGCTATCTGAGGCAGAAAATCTCTCCTCCTCTTCATGGGGGGGGAGCTCTGTCCATGCACTGGGCAGTCCGGGGTGGTACCATTTTTGGAAGGCTGGGTTACTTTGGGGGGAGGTGATGAAAGTTCAGTGAATTTCTTTTCTACAACCACCTCCACCGCCTTGCTAATGAGGTCAGATATTTGCCTCAGAAAAGATTCATTCAGTGACCTTCCCTCAGCCTGTGAAGCCTCCCCTGGAAGAGGTTGCGGTGCGCTGCGACTAGTTGTTGTTGATGGTCCTGCCATCTCTGGTATCCCAGTTGGTGTGGCAGAATTTGGTGTGCCACCAAGTTTCGTCTGAGTCTGTCTGATGCCATGCTTCTTTCTCACTTCTTAGCTTAGTTCCGCCTTTCCCGCAGACGGCGCCAATTGTTTCACCCTGAAAATAATGGAGCCACGAAAACTGACTTCTTCCTTCAATATCCTGACTTGCTTCACCAGAAAACACGTCAGAAAGGACCACCGGGAGATTTCCGATGGAAATCTCTCCAATGCTTAAGTCAGTTAAGCAGTTTTTCTTATCGGAATATTTCAAATGAGAATGCTCAGAATATCATACCTTTTCCAGCCTTGAGGCCAAGATATTTATAATCCTCACTGGGTGGGGCCTTTCCGAGATCTCGAAAACAAAACCCGTGAATCTTGGGCCATTATTTAAGACGACCTGATCGGGTTATTTCTCCTTAAGGAGGCCTGGCCAAGAAGTTTCCTTGCGTGAAGTTAATTAGGTCGGCCCATTATTCCTTTGAACTCTTGACCTGAACTTCCTATGGTCTAGCCCAGGAATCTAGATCAGGTCAGGGTAGGCTCTACCGAGATAAGCTCATCTCTTGTTTTCCTCTTTTAGCACAGCATTAGCTCATGTCATCCCAACCAGGTCTGCTCTTATTGCCTCGTGACTTGTCATTAAATTAGGTCGCACCAAAGAACACATTGATAGGGTAGCCGAACGAGAAGAACCACAAAAGAAAAACAATACAAGAAATAAAAATGGTTAAAGTATCACAAAATAGAACTAAAATATCACAAGTCTCTTAATCTAATTTTTGTTATTACATCTATTTATCTTGCACGAAATATTTAACGTATCACAAAAATATGTTAAAGTATTAGAAAGTATAGACAAAGTATCACAAAATATCAAATGAGCTCGTGACAAAGAAATTGATATGTTTCTACGAATCGATCCTCATCATGAACATTTTATATGTTCCAAATGCTTTCTAACATAATGGCAATATAAATTATAAGAATACACATAAAATTATGCTGGTTCCAGTTCGGGAAAACGAGCAACACTATTTTGACAACAATCAAGTATTGGCAAACAATAATAGATTTGCAACTAATAAAAAAATCAACTCATTTTCAAAGACGCTCACCCAATCTGACACAATAACGGCACTGGGTTCTCGATTTTGAAAGGTATAGCGCAAAGTCTATTTTCCCCTAATTGGATACACTGTCGATCCATCCGTGCATAGCATGATAGCTAAAGATGTCTATTGAAGTCTGAGATTCTAGTTACACTCGTTGTGCTTTAAATATCCCTGCTTCTGCTTGGAATAGCTCTTGCTCTATTACATTCTTGGCTGGTGTATAGCTCTATCATAGTTGATGTCACTTGCTAGAATTATAATACCTAGATCCATATCTTCTGCTCTAGTAGATATAAGAATACAATGAGCACCATTACATCCTTCATCCAAAACAGCATTACAAAGTATCACAAACAGTACTAATTAAGTATTACACAATTAGAAAGTACAGTAATACCTGGGTCCATATCTTCTGCTCTAGTTGATATAGGAATACAATCAGCAACCCTTACATACTTCATCCAAAACAACATTATAAAGTATCACAAATACTATCAAAAGTATCACAAACAGTACTAAAAATATTACACATGAGCATGTATTTTCAGATATTTATATCGCCTGTATTAATTTAATATTCAAAATATAAATCATAAACACATATGTACAAAATTTATTACAACATAAAATATATCAATAATAAACTCAATAAACACACCGAAACCCTATATATCACACATTTTTTCTCGTCTCCTCTCTTGGCTGCAATTTCCGTCTCCCTTAGCGTCACTCCCGTATTTTCTTCTATGATCAATCGAGTGTGAGTGAGTGAGACGCTTTATTTTGGTGACCTTGTGAATCCTCGTGTGTGTATAAGAGAGGAGCCTTCATTAGTGCAGAAAAACTGATTAGTGGTGCTTCAAAATAGTCAATGGTGGTGCTTTTGGACCGCCACTAATCTGGGCGACACTTAAAGTCAAACCAATATGGGTGGCGGTTCAAACCACCACCAACAATGGTAAAATTCGGTTGAAAGCGCCACTAAAAACTGAAGAGGGTGACGCTTATTACTTAGAAGTACCACAAATAACAGAATTCGGGTGGAGCTTAAACCTTGGAAGCTCCACCAACAACAATATTTGGGTGGCGCTTATTACTTAGAAGCGCCACCAATAAAAATATCCGGATGGCGCTTGTTAAATTGGAAGTGCCACCAAATATTCAAAACTTCTTTTTTTTTCTTTTTTGGCAATTTATGGAACCTAATTTACTATTAATAAATTTCAACTCAAATCATAATATCCCAACACACACATGCCAACTAACTTCTACTAAACAAAACATACATAATTTCATCAAGAAATTCAAACAAAATAGAAATCATCACTTAATCATGACAAACTGAAATTTAAAATCAATCAATGCCAAATGTTAACAAAGCATCAATTATACTTAGAAAATATTCTACATTACAGTTTGAAACTGCTCGAGCTACTACTAGTGAAATTAATAGAACCACTACTTTAGTTTTGGAAACTAAAGAGCAAGACCCAGATAAATTAAAAGAGAGAGAAAATAAAGATTCATTTTTCCCTACATCAATATACACATTTACAAGAAAATAAAGAGAGAGAAAAACATACATCTAATTTGTAAGAGATATGAGTTTGCAAAAAATATTGATTTTGCTTGGTAGCTTCTCAATTTAAGGAAAATAAAAAAAAATATATGAAATATTAAATCAACCACATTGAAACTAAAGCAAATAAATGCCCATAATCAAACTTGTTCAGCCAGGATGAAAAAGTCAGAAATCACAAATAAATATCAAAAGAAAATTTACCCAATCCGGAATTTGCAAGACGAATATGGAGATTCGGCCCTTTCCTCGCCTCTTCCTTTCTGAACGGAATTCGTGAGACGAGTTTGCGAGACGAATTTGTGCCGCCACCTCCTCCTTAATCATTATTATCCGCCTTGCTGTTCCCTTCGATTTTTACATCTTGCCTCTTCTTATCCTTCGTCTCCACTTTATCCTTCACCACCCTCACCACCACATTGACATCGCTCACCAGTGAGTCGCTCTTAAATAGATCGCTCTCCCTCATGACGAACTTGAAAACCTTCTCCTGAAACCCTAGAGGATCGAATGGATTTAGCATAGTGGTAAACGGTTTCCTCGTTGGCGGCGTTGGTGGTGTTGGCTTCTTGTGGTTCTCTTCTTTGTAAACAGAGAGTATCACCATTAGGTTCAATTCGAGATTGAAGCTCCTATGAAGCCTTGGTCTGGAACAGGAGTCTCTGAGTATTAGGGTTAGGAGGTTAAAATTTGTAGGAAGTATAAGTGAATGCCAAGTATGATATGTTTAGGGTGGGATTGGACTATTTAATCCAATCACATGGATCTACACTATTCATATAACTTAATATGTTGTTTGTATAACCGGATTGCCCCTAACTTCGGATTACGCGTGTGTCCTGGTTATGCTGTTTGTTAACACGGATTTTAGAGGATAGATTTTGAAAAGACGCAATTACCCTCAACTTCGTACATAAAATCGGACTTAAACGTAATGAAACCCTACCTCTCAAACCCACACATCGTCGTCCTCCCATCCAGATAACATTTCGTCGAATGCTGCAGAATGCACTGTGTCGCCGAAGTGGGCGCCCTGTTTTCGCCGCGAGGAAGAGTGGTTCCGGCTTTGTGTTGATCGGTGTTCTACGGAATATTCCATTCCTGGAGCTTTTTGATTTTTCTAGTGAATCTCGCAGTCGGAGGTATGTAGCGTAATCCCCCTTTCCTTTTCATCAATTATTTTCGGATCGATTGTGAGGCCATACTGGTGTGGTTGCACAATATGAATTAGTTCCCGATTATCAAGTATGTGTTAGTAATTCGTGTGTAAATAGGTGATTTCCTTGTACTTGGGGGTTGCGAAATTGGGTGTAATGTAACTCCAAAATCTTTGAAAAAGAGCAGTTTAAAAAAATGAAAATTGAAAGTTCTCGTCGTTAACCGCTGTGTCCTTAACGGTCCAACATGAAGCTAACTGGTAATATTATTGCTCCTGATGGATCAGTAAGATAATAAATTGACGAATTGTATGTTTTGTTATCAATGGGCCCTATTTTATAATTTATTTGTACTAGATGTGTTCCGACTGGGACATTACAAATATACAATGTTAAGTGGAACGAAAATGGGCACTCATAGGTACGTCAAAAATCTGTTATGAACTGTACAACAATTTTCAGACATCAAAATTGTAAATAGGTATTGGGGGCATGGTTGCTGATGGAGTCATGTATTACATTTCTTAGCGGTTTTTTGATATATGGTGGCTAAAATATTTGAAACATACAACGTTTGGTTGTCCAGATAAATAAGTACCTCTACTTCGTCGTCGTCCTTCTCTTGCCAGAATATCCAGTCGTGTTGAGATGTTGGGCTTGTAATAGGGAACTCCCAAAGGAATGTTATTATGAATTCCCCACGCGGGTGCTGACCTCAAAAACGCCGAGGAATCCTCACCGACGGTTCTTGTCCTGTCCTAATCGAGGGGTAAAACATGTTGAGATAGTCATACCTTTGATCTGCTTCGTACCTATATTCAATTATGATGGAGAGGTTTTAGATTTCCTAATATATACGCTGTATTTTATTCTGATTGAAATGCAGGATAAGAAGTGTAAATTTTTTATGTGGGTTGATCAACACTCGACGGAACAACTGAATGTAACGAATGATCAATTGCGTGAAGATTGAAAAAAACACGAACAGAAGCATTACTACACCAGAAACGGGCGCATAAATGTTACGTGTCCAGTCGAGTGGGTTGGTTAGCATGTACAGTTGTGGTGTTGCTCTGGTTCTGCTGGTGAATTTTAACGGAAACTTTATGCACTTTAGTTTTGTGGGAATTCCTGATACTTAACGACTATGTGTCGATTTTATGCATTACGAGTGGCGTTATAGGATGGGTTATTGTACTACTTATTTATGTTAGGTTGTTTCGTTTCCCGCTGGATTTTGTTCTGTAACCATAATTTGGGAAAGATTACGATGCTTTGTGTAATTTGTAGACACTCTATCTCCTGTTTCCATATAAGTATGTTGTGAAGTGTTGTATTGGAAGATATGTAGCATTTAATAATTACTTATGCAGCTTTTTGAGTCCACCTTTTTGACTAAATAGAGAAGAAGACAAACTCAGCACTTATCCTCAAGTAGAGATTCCCTGCTGCCGCATTTTGTTGTGTTCCAATTCCGAATCAATCTTCCAACACGTGACTTGTGCCACCCACACTGACACATGCACTTCCTACACTATTTCTTGATAATAATGACCAAGTGTTAGAAAATATTGGGCGTTGAATTCATAAACCCACTTGCAATTGCATCTCTATATAGAGGTGGTCGATCTCATTTTTGTGTGCCACATTGTCTTTATACATAGTATACAGCAATGAGCAGTTCTAAGAAATCGGCCCATGGGAGCTCAAACAAGCCACTTCCTTACCCAACCAAACAAGAAGATTTTCTTTATTCGTCCTCATGGACTCCCGCCGTAGATAAAGCCTTCATCAACGTCCTCATCGAGGCACGTGAAGCGGGCTTATTTAAACCCAGTGAGACCTCCCGAAATGTAGTACGTCATGCGACCGACAAATTGAACTGTACCCTTAGACGTAGCTTCACGTATGACGAGTGCAGCGAGAAGCTAGATATGCTTCGTACCCGCTTCCGCGTGTTCCTTTGGGTACTCCGAAAGCACAGGGTTCGCCATGATCAGTGCTACAACATGATGAGTGCACCGACGCATGTATGGGTTGATTTGATTGAGGTAATGTATTCAAAACATATTCATTTCGGTTCTCTATTTATAAGGGACTGTTGTGGTGTGCATTGGTGTGCATCGTGCTTATCCAATTTTCTTTTTTTTTTTTTTTTTTTTTTTTTTTTTTTTTTTTGGTGAAAGAAAGAGGCCTTCGTTCGGGCGTACGTGTTGTATGGCAAACCGGAGTGGGAAAAACTCCAAATTTTATTTCGTGGGATGTACGACTTTTTGGCAGCATCAACGACCAGAAAATCCCTTCACGCAGGTGGGAAAGCGGTTGATGTGATTGTTCTTGATGACTCAGACAGCAACGACGAAGACGGATATTTCGGTCAAGATCACAACGAAAAGGGCACAAGCGAGCGTTTATCGGAGAATTCAGTGAACCAGGCTCCAGTCACTGTCGGAAGCTGCAGTAGTACTCGTGACTCCGGTACGCGTACTCCAACCAAGATGAAAAGGGCTTACCGGAGTGACCACTCATCATCCTGTAGAGGCAGCAATGATGGCTAATAACGTATCACGTGATTGCCGTGTTCACCATTTGAAAGGCATCTGTTAAATTTATGAACTACTTACTACTTATTGCACCATGCCAGCCTACGGTCATTTTGTTGTGCTATTTTTTGGAATTTAACGTGTGTTTAAGTTTATCGCAATTGCAATGGCAGCTTAACATCTTCATAAATTGCTTACCGGAGTTGATACGATATTTGAAAGAAAACTAACTAGGGAATAAATAATAACAAACAGGTGCTTGTAAAATAATGGTGGTGTAAGAAAGACGATTAGGTTAATCCCCACATTTCTCCGTTAATATATTGCATCAAAAATTTGGAGAAATTCATAACAAAAAAAGAGAGTTCAGTTCTTTCCCCTGGCTTACATGAACATCAACAAACCATACCCTAATACATTAGAACCAATGAACATGAAATACTACCTTCACAATCCGAACACAATCCAAGTAATACGAAAAACAAAACGTCCAACGGCGCTGCAATTAACACATTAAAAAGAAGAAAAAAACAAACAAATGTCGACGACAACAGCCAGGGTTTGGGACTTGTAAGCCAGATCAGTCGGTGATGATGGATCGATCTTGCCCACCGTCACTATCATCATCAGACGAGTCAGGTCCCACCGGGGCCCCTAATCCACAAGCGAGATTCACATCGTACGGGAAAGGGCCCAGGTAGTCGCACCCACATTCTGGGATCGAAATGTCAAACTCCTCAATGTCAAGCAAATGCTCGTCCGAGTCGTCCACCAACAACGGATTCGCGATGTTGGAACCAGGCGCGTCTCCCGAGTCGCTACCAAAGTCGATCTCGGCCGCGCGTTTAGTGACGAAGATGCCGTTGCATTGGCGGTATAGCGGGAAACCATCCAGACGGAAAACTCTGTCGATATCACTTTCATTCATTTTCAACACAAGCAAAAACCGCCGCGAACGTCAGAATATCCCGAAAAGCACAATAAGTCAAATCATTGCATGGATATTTAATTCGATTGTAAAATCCATCCACGTTTGATCAAATTTTTAAACAACATGTTTTGAATCTTTTCAGATCCATTTTCTGATTCATAATCATTTCTGGTGGACTACAAATTCTTTCTACAGCCACGTTATTTAACATTTACCCTACATTGTGCACATATTCAGTATACTACACACAATACAGAAGTATTAAAAATTAACACACATTTTTACGCATGATACACGCAGTTAGGTTATACATGCACATGATGTTATTGTTTACTGTAGACATGTCAAATCCATAAATCATCGGGCACAAATACATAAATCTTGAAATACTTTTAATTTAATTGAATTAATTCCCAAAATTAGACTTACATACAGGGTGATGCGGACATTAGCGTGTCGATCTAACAGATATAGAGGTGATCAGTGTAATACCTGGCCATTGTGGGAAAAATAGATCGGAGTAAAAGTAACGTGACCGAACCTCAAGTCAAACCGGACACCTGGCAGCTGAGAGAAACGTTTAAAAGCGTTGAAGTGGGTTCGCAGTAGATGGATCTTGGACCTCACGACTTCTTCAGTGTACATCTCCCCCATTACTTCGAACAATTCCTCTGCTAGCAGCGCCCATATGCTGTTGAACACATCGTGATCATGCACGCGACGTAGTCTTCTGCAAATCTCGAAGAAGATGTTGTAGCATGCAGCTTCATCGTCTTTTCGCCACAGCGGGCCACGCCACATGCCGCGCACACGCTGATTTCTCGTTAGCACCATGTCCAAAACCTGTAAATGGGACAAGAATGGTCAATCATATGTAGTGCATTTTGGGGGTGTAAGATGGCCCCAAAAAGAATCTAAATTCATATCACCAAAACTGTACAGACAAGATTCACCTGATCAGCTGAAAGTTGTAAACTGTAGCCTGAAGACAAGATTTTATTGACGCTAACACACGCCTTAAATGCACAGCATTAACATAATGCCTTTAATACCACCCAAGTGGGTAGTTGATCCGCCACTTGGTTTTACCAAAATAGAATGTTTGAGATTTCAAACAATAAATGCAGTTTCAAACTTTTCAACTGCCAACAACTTTTCATAAAGAGGGATATCAGATACGATGCCATCAATATAGAGGTGGTCAATATAATATGTTGATGCATGCAGGTAATTTCCATGACTCGTCATATTTTACCCATCACGTAGGTCATACTTTGATTAATTTCAATGGTCAGCCGTATTTATACTAAGCTTAGCAATTTGCTATATATGAAAAACCATTATATTGTCTGCATTTCCGAAAAAAGGAACTACGAATATAAAAATATTAACTAGAATTGAACACACACGTCACGTCGCAAGCACAATTTAAAAAGTGGTTTCGAAGGCATCATCACATGTTTGCAGACTACATATGTTGTTAAACTAACGAGTCTAGCCGAGCTCTCATTTAAGCTTTGTCTTCATAAGTTACACTACACTAGTTAAATAAAACTAATCGTGATTACATAACTTCGTTCCCTTAGTTAAAGTCGAACCTCGAGCATCATCTTAACCATCACGGTCTTGTATTCGTCGCTTATACTAAAAAACAGGTCCAGATCCTCGTCGTTCTTGCACAATTGCTTCAAAACCGCTAATTTATTCTCGACGGTGAGGAAACTCATCTGGTTCAGAACATCAAACACGGCCTTCCGTTGATCTCTGGCATCCTGTTGGGAACCAATCCGACGTGCCAACTCGCCGATGTGTCCCTCCGTTTTAGAACAGAACGACTCCATCATGTTCAGGAACCGCACTTCCATTGCATCGACGACCTTACGTTTCTTGGGAAGTCTGATTTTGGGAGCGAAACTGCCTTCAGCATGAACATCCGAGTTGTCGTCGGTTTCGATCCCCGCATTGTCTTGTTCGTTCCCCCCCGGAAGGCGTACTCATCCACAGCTGCACCATTTGCCGCATCCGCAAATCCCTGCGCATTCTCTCCCGTTGCCCGGTCCTTCCCGAAAACCTCGACCCAGTCCTTATAGAATGGCCACGTCTTGTACCTCAATGATTTCACACTCGGATCAAACTGCAAAATGAAAGATGTTTCTAAACTTTTGAAATATGGAAGTAGAAAATGGGTTCGGAAATTAAGAACCGGACCTTCACGTGCTCAGTCCATATGTCATCACTATCAATGGTGAACGTGTGACTTGAATCATTCCAGCCGAACCCTGAATGACCTTGCATGAGGCTGAGTGAACCGTATTATTTTTTCCAAACGTGCATATTTGAAATGATGTGTGGCTCGGCCTTGATGTCTGTTCCAGGGAAGTGCTGTGTCATGTGCTTCTCCAACATGAACGCGTATCCCGCCTTGAAACCATTGTCCGCTTTCCAACCCGTATGACAAGATCTTTCAACCCCTGCAGTAGGACTTTTTCCTCAGCCACCGTCCACGTTCTACGGCTCGACCGGCCCACTGACGGCTTCGTAAAACTTCCAGACGATTCCATTCATGCACTTGTTTAACTAATATTTTGATATCATCCTTCCATTTTCAAACTCCGCATCAATTGTTAGAAAATAAGAGCACGTGTATGTATCACTTGCCAGAAAGCGAGAACAGATTATCTTAAATGGAGATGAGAGCATCAAGTTTTTTTCTACTATATTAGGCTGAATAAATGTTAACCACATACATTAGGAGGCTTAGAACATAGTATGTATTAGTAAAACCCAAATAATTACAACATGAATGGTAGAAAGGTGGCAATCGAACTGCCTTCAAGACTGCATTTAATTTTGCGTACATTAGTATTTGAGATCATCCTCTTTAATACGTCTCTCTTTTACACATACTGGTTTCAAGCACTCAAACAAATATTTCAGACACGAAGTAACGACAAATGGAAATCAGAACAAACGAATTCCTAAAATTATTCAAAAGTAGTATGTGCTTAAGTTACGCTGCACCCCTCCACTCGTCGTACATATCCATGGCGAGCATGTCCTGCCAGTCTGTACATTGCTGCGATGGTTGTACTTGATCAACATAATCTTCAAGGTTTGTATCCGCGTGTCGTTGCTCGTATCAGGTTCTTCGTCGACACACTCGATCGGATCTACGGCCATGTTAGTGCGAATGAAATTGTGAAGCAGGCAGCACGCCATAATCATTTTGTTTTGTGTGGCGATGTCGTAAAATGCGGGACTCCATAAGACATCCCATCGCTTCTTCAAAATACCGAACGACCTCTCAATTGAATTTTAAAGCCTTTGAATGGCGTAAGTTAAAGAGTTCCTTGAAATTCTGGGGGCCCCCGGCTCCATTGTGCCACTCGTTTAAATGATATCGAACACCCCTATATGGGGTGAGAAACCCGGGACCATTCATGTAACCACAGTCACACAAATAATATTGTCCTGGAGGTTTTGGAGGTTTTCGAAAAATCAGATATGACAAAAATCCATAAGAGACTGTATGGATACGACAGGAAGGGTAACTAAAAGAAAATGTTCTCAAAAGTCTCTAAGATGGTAATAGTTACTCGTTATACCGTTGGGTATCTTCAAACAATTTTGCCTGCTGATTGCGTCTCGCAGCACATGACTATCGGCGACCGATCCTTCCCATCCAGTGAGTACGAATATGTAATTCAGATTTTGGTCACACACCCCTAGAACATTAACAGACACATCGCCTTTCTAGTTTCGATACCGAGGTTTCTCACTAATTGGCACCTGAACTTGAACGTATGTCCCATCCAATGCACCTAGGCAGCCCTACCAAAGTCGTGGAAATGGAAAAAAAATGTTATGGATGTTTTATGTGTTTGTTGGATTGGAGGAATAGGTATTCTTCATGTTGATGTTGAAAATTACCTTAAACCATTTCCAGTTGGCATCGGTGCAGCTTGAATCGATCTCTTTTGGAGCAACGGCTAGAATTGGGTATAACCTCAGAACCGCATCAAGTACAAGATGAAAATGCTTACTAACAGACTGGCCGGACCTTGAAAAGGCATGCTTCACAACACGGTTTTTTTGATGATGGGCTAAGACAGACAAAAACAAAGCGACTTGTTCGCTTACTAGTATGTCACGAGAGGGAAGTAGACCCCAACGCTCTCTAATAGATAACACAGTCTACCGAATGCATTCCTATCCATCCTAAGTTGGTCGATACATGTCCTGTCACTTACATCAACTAGATCACGCAGATGTGAAAGTTGTATGGGTAGTCTTTCAAGGAGTGGTTTGCGGACGTCATTGAGGGAGCGTCGCCGTTTACGGTTAGCTTTCAAAAAAGTCTTGTTATAGAAATATACAAGAATCAAGAAAATTCGTATCATGTCTACGATGCTTCGAACAATCAGGGCCACCTCGACATCGTCTTCAGTGTAGTCCATGAACACGTGGGAATTGCTTTTGTTTTTTGTTTAAAGAAATTTGCAATTCATAAGATGTAGTATCTATGAGATATTGTTCACATATTAACAGATACGAGTGAATACTAAGCTATTTAACAACCATGAATCTTCAAATAATATAGTTTTTAACAAATTATTCAGCTCAATGAGAGGAACCCTGGGCACCCTATGTTCGCTACTAATGCAGTAATCTCATTTTTTAAATTCGCGAGAGCTACAAGGCGGTGATTAACTCAGTTGACTCTAATCTACAACCAACCAAACATTTTGCTACATGTAGAAACGTCACTTATAGAGACAGAATCAGTAGACAAACACAACCAGCATATATAGAAAATAACTCATCAGTTGCTCCGTCCATTCCAAAAAGAAGGCACCCAATAATTCAAATTCGCAATCACTAAAAACACACAATAATGTTACCATTCAAAAAAACTATTAATCGAAGATGTATAAACCCGACACGAAGATCAGTTGCACAAACCAACTAGCAGAATGTGTTGTAAACGGATCAGATATCTATCTCAAATTAACACTATCGCTCCGACAAACATCAAACAACAAATTTGTACTACCCATCAGATCAATAAATATCACATGTCCAAAGTACCATCACAGCGACTCTATCAACACATATGAAACCCCACAAAACAATGTCTCACACCAAACACACTGTGGGTGTTGAAACCCAACAAAAATTTCTCACACCAAACACACTGCCGGGTTTTGAAAAAATATATATATATTTAGACATGGACACACCTGGACGTGACGTTGAGGAAAGAAATTGTCAAATGCAACCAATACAAGTCCTCGAAGCACAGCTTTTTTGAAGAGCAACCGACCCAACCAACCTTCGGCGACCCCTAAAAACAAAATAAATCAGATTTGAGAAAACGGATGTCGTCGAACGAGGGTTGAGGCAGTAGATTAAATCCCCTCCGTGAACAATCACAGTGCAAATCAATAGTGATTTAATGTTCAAGAAATGAAGTAGAACCTTACCCAGTTGACGCTGGCAAAAGAGAGCAGAGGAACCCGGCGTCTGATGTTGTAGCAAATTCTGATTCTGGCGACTACCATTCTGGATTGAGCGTTTGAAATCGAAGGGGTTCGTGCATGTGAGGTTAGGACGTACGGGAGGGTTCGGCATCTGAGTTCTACTGATTAGGGTTTCTAACCCTAATATTTGGTGAAGAGATATATAAATGGGTCTTCCGGTAAATAGGTCATCAGTTGGGGGCAAGGTGGTCAATTCATCTGCAAGACCAAGGACATGTTAGTAATTTCACTTTCATCCGGAAAAGGGGATTGTGAAATCCCAGGGTTCCTGGCTGGATGGAACTATCCAACACGCATTGGATATCTCCCGGGCCGGGATTATTGACCCGGACCGTAAAACATGTTTTCAAACGCCAGTTTATTTGGGATATCCCATAGAGTCCCATCCGATCCTGCTTTGCAAACGCACCCTTATTAGTGTTGGGTTTCCATTCACAAGACTTGGCCCAAGTAGAAATATAGGGGTTTTTTTTTTTCATATTAAAATGTACATATTGTATAATATTAAAATTATAATATATATTATAGAGTAAGGGAAATATTTTAAAGTACACATATGCCATAAAAAATGTCTTTTAAATACTACCTTCATAAGAAATATATTTTATTTCTAAAATAACCCAAATGCCCTTACTTATTGTGTACCCCACCAGCCCACCCCAGGCGGCCCCTTCATCTCTCACATTTGCGGGAACACGATTTTTAAGAAAAAAACAAATAAAATTGTCCCTTCTCTTTCATCTTCTTCTCCCTCCTCCCTCACATTTCAAAATAAATAAATAAATAAATAAATGACGGTTAAAATCCATGAATACTGTTAGAAACGGGGTTTCCACTCGCAAAACGGATGTCACCACTGTTGTAACTGAGAATTCGGAGGACGCTACACCTTCACTAAGAATCCACCCGCCACCAACATGCCAACTGAGAATCTGACGGCCTCCACCACCTGTACTGAGACTCCGATTGACGCGGCCTTTACTCGGCCTGCTGTCAAACCATCGATAAGTGTGCTTTTTTGATTTGAAGTTAAATTGATAATATGATTAAATAATTGGGTTGATGAAATATTTGTTGATGATTTGTAGTATGAAACTGAAATTGAAATCGATAATCTTTTGAATTTGTTGTACGCGATATGGAATATATGGGGGAATACCACTCGTTTAGGTACTAAAACTATGAACACAATTAGGGTTGTGGGAAACTCTTTTGTGGTAGTACACGGTATGGTGAATTTATGTAGTAGTACACGATATGGTGAAATTGTGTAGTTAGTACACAATTGGTGAACTCGTGTACACGATATATTGATCTCGTGTAGTTAATATATAGTACACGATATGTTGAACTCGTGTTAATATATAGTACACGATTTGGTGAAGTCGTGTAGTTAGTACATGAATAGGGAAATGCATAGATTTGAAGAGTATACACGGTATATTGATCCCGTGTGTAATAGTACATGATATCTTGAAATCATGTACACGATGTTGAACTCATATACACGATATGTTGAACTCGTGTAGTTAGTACATAGTACATGATTTGGTGAAGTCATGTAGTTAGTACATGATTAAGGAAACTCGTAGAACTGAAGAGGACACGATATCTTGAACTTGTGCACTTAAGTTTTTTTCTTTCTTGCACAACCATTAATACAATATTCTATGTACTCATGTACTGGGGGGTTTTTTTTCACTGCCATTAACACAATATTATGTGAACTCGTGTAGTATCTATGCTCGTGTACTTGATTTATATTAGATGTTTTTAACATGCTGAGTTTTTTTAATTGTTAATGGTTGGACAAAGCTTATTGAATATTTATTTCATTTCAAATTTTTATTTATTTATTTATGTATGTATGTGTGTATTTATTTAGCCTTGAATTATTTTAGAATTGGAGGTCGTGGATGAGGCCAAGTTTTAAATGGAAGAAGTCATTCATAAACATGTATGTTTAGGCGGGGGTTATAGACGATATCAAATTACTGTTGACTCCTAATCCTGAAATATATAATATATTTAAGTGGTGTTGTTTGGGGAGGTATCTTCGATATAATTATGATAAGAAGACTAATTGTCCAAATATAGCCATGCAAGCTAGGTTTGGGAAACAGGTTACGGGGCCATAAGCAAGGGTTGAAGAGCTTTGGTTTCGTGTCGATGATTAGTTCATACGGTTTTTAAAGTATAGGTATGCTCTGGTGATTGGTCTGAGGTTTGGTCCCATATATTTTAATCAGAATACTAGGTGTCATTATTCGATCGATGGTATATATATATATGCGACAGACACGTGGGCAAGAGGATGGTTCGAAATATGAAGATGTCCTCCATTATTATTTTTATTTTTTTTTTACAGATTCACTTGACGATCAAGTGAAGATTGCAAAGATACTATTTGTTTATGCTATTCTTTTTGGTATTAATGGACGCACAAAGTTGATAGGAGAATGATTATAGGTGTTGATCGAAGATGAGTATAGGAGGGAGAGTTCTCCATGGAGCGCATACAACTTTCAGATCCTTATGAGAATGATGCATAGTTCAGTGGGTTGACAATTTTGTAATAATATATCAGTTGCTCATTAAATTCTATATAATTATAAATATCCTGAGATATTATTTATTATATTTAATACAGGTAATTAGTTTTTTGTAGTATTGGATTTTCATGGCTACATCTCGAGGTTATTGATGGTGGGAAATGAAAATCCGGATGAACATTGTCCACGATCACTGAAGTGGCCATTTAACAGGGTGCGCAATGACGTCTCATATTTATTTGAGGGCAAGGTAACTAATTATGTATATTTTTTCTTTATTGTTTATATTAATATTGGTCGACTGTAAATAAACTTGGTGTATAATCGTATTATTATTTAATTTTATTTATTTTTGTAGAAGCATTTGGAATGCCACGAGAGATTGGAGACCACTGCTGAGAAGCTAACTGATTATTCTTGGTGATCTCACGTGTATAATGACATTCGGTCAAGTGTTTAATATGTGCACCAATTTATTTTTTAGGCAAACAAGATTCCTTTTTTACATAAATTGGCACGAACATGGTATGGAACGCATCATCGAAAAAGGAATGTAAGTAATAAATTAATCAAAATTGGTTATATACTTTCAAAATTTTATCTTCATGTTTCAAGATTGTTTGAATAATCTAAGTATTTTTAAATTTGCGGCCCAAATACTAAATTCCTCATAAGTGGAGGAGGATCAGTGGCGTAGAGAAATGTTACGCACCATGAAAGACATAAGAAAAGCTTGAAGTTCTATCATGAATGGGCAAGGGTTTATAATAGTTCAATACCAACAAAGAAACAAATGTGATTTTCTATGATGGTCATGGCAAAAACCTGCATTGTTTAAATGTTCAAGGCAAAAGGTGTAATTAAAGCATACTGCAGGGACTCAATGTTAATAAAGAAAAAAAAAGATTTATCGGGGAATTGAAATTACTTTGCTTACTTGATGGTCGTACCTGTCTAATGACACCAATGTATAGTTTCATTTGGATAATTACAAAAACTACCCGTGAGGTTTATACTAATTAATATGAAAGGTTGTATTTGTGTTATTAATGAATATCGTTTCTTGATAATGTAATATATATTTTAAAGAAAGAAATATTATACTTTTTGGTTCTTGTTAGTTTTCATAATATTATTATTAATATTTCAAGCAATAATCCAATAATTGAACTAAATTGGCATATCATGAAGATTGTTTGCATGCTTAGAGTTCATTAAGTCAATAGTACTCTTAGCACTCTATGAAATCGTCTCCGCAATAGTACGGAGTCGATTGTAGAACGGTAAGCTTTCCCGAGTCATGTCTCTCGGGGATAAATATAATCGGCGGTCAGTGTTTTTACTTACTCTCTTGCTAATCAAAATTACACTAATCTAAACTAAGAAAGCATTAAGTCATTGGTTTGGTTTGAGTTTTTGAAAGTTAATCTACTAAACAAGAATTAAAAGTGATTTAAATGAGAATAATGAAAATGAGGGTTTAGGGTATTCGGCTCCACGATCAATCAATTTTTGTCGAGCACTTAATCCATGATTCGGGGTTGTCAATCCCGAATTTCGATCAAGTATTGGGGTCGTCAATCCCAATTCTCGACAAACTCCGACTAATGGCTCTAAACGAACTTAAAACCTAAGCCCCTAATTTCTAAACTAGTTGAATCAAATTACAAATTAAAGCTTGTTTGAAAGTAATTAATTGATGACATTAACTAATCCTAATTAACAACATTGCATAAATTAAAAATCTTCTAAACTAAGAAGGCTTGCACATTGAAGGAGAAATTGGAGGGAATTCAAAAGTTTTGAAGTTGAAAATGGTCAAAAGCATTAAATTGACAGAAGGTCAAATTTACCAAAGAGGGAAGCTACTTATAAATTTCAAGGCTCCAATGTTTGTTTGAGCAAAAAGGGTAAAAAGCTTCAAAATGCAAGCTTCAATGGAGATTTTTGCAACAAGAAGAATAACAAGCTAGGAAATGAAAATGAGATAATTGAAATGCAAAGAACAACAACATAAGCTTAGATTTAATAATCAACACACAACAAGAACAATTAATCAATAACAATACAAAAGAGAAAGAAAGAGTACTACCAAATTGCATTCCAACAAAAGCTTCAAAGTCTAGCTACAACCTTCAAAAGTCTTCCACACAACTAAGCTCACAAATGAAGGAGTTGTCACCCTCTCCAACACTTGCTAACTAAAACTAACCTAACTAAACTAACTACTAAACTAACTAAACTAATCTAAACTAAGGATTTAAGCTAGGGTTTATTATTGCAAGGAAAATGTAGAGACTTGGAGGAGATGGACTAGGTCCAAAACTACCAAGGAGAGTTGTTTTTTTGTGGATAATGGGTGAGAATAATATATGGGTAGATAAGGGTCAAAATGGTCTTTTTTTAGGCTAAAATCACACATCCTCAGCGTTTCAGTCGATCGATTGGATGTGCAGTCGATCCACTGCCTTGTTCAAACGCCCTAGCTTCTGCCGAGCAGTCGATCGACTGACAAAAATATGGAATCAGCCATTGATGTCTTCATATGAAATCTAGCCCTTCCTCTTGGATTTCATTTGGCGTTTGATTCGCATCAATTAGAATTTTCTTCCGAGAGTTATGGGCTCCTCACCAAAACCTGTCACAAGCGAGGCCATGGCGCACTGTCTCCACTTAAAGCTGTTTTTTACCATTTTTATACTCAGAATTTGGGATTGTTGTAAACACAACAGTTGTAGAAATTTATCTGAGATTTCCAATGATATAAGGTGGAGGCAAATGGCACTAGTGGTTTGGAGTTATGCTTGTATTACGACAACTGATACATCCACTGAGCGAATGCGTGAGGTGACAATGAATATGGCCACATTTCTCGTCATTTCCAGTCGATCCTCGCACCAAAGATATGTCGTGGATTGGCAATGAGTTTCTCGGGTTTGAATCATCTTCCGACCTCGCGTGGGCCCACTTTAACCAAAGTTGACCTTCAAAACAAAAAATAAAAACTAAGAAAATATAAGAAAAACTACTAAAAACAAAGAAAACACTACAAAACCTAAAACTAACAAAATATGCCAAAACGACTCCTAATACCCATAAATGCAAGCAAAACACATGCAAACGCAACACAAAAAGGTAACAAAAATGCGTACAAAAAAGTACAAATCAATATTATTATTAATATTTCAAGCAATAATCCAATAATTGAACTAAATTGGCATATCATGAACATTAGCAATAAGAAATTTAAGTGGTAAATTATGTCCGCACCCGATAAATTACTTGTCGCACTTGTTTAAATAGCACTCTTATATTTTTTTTCTTTTTTTGTGTTTTTAATTAGTTATTTTCCCAACCCACCCAGCAAATTTAACCACACTCATTTCAAATAAGAAAAAAAAAAACTCACCTCCACCAACGGCGGTGGGCAAGAAGCTCACAGGCTATGACCTCCACCCACCGAGAAATCTCAGACGCCCGACCACCATCATGTCAGGCGAGGACAAACAGCGAGCAGCCGATATAAGTAGCTGGGTTTTTTGCCATTTTTTTGGTCTTAAAGTGTTTTATTTTTTGGTCTTACAAAATTCAAATTTTGTATACAGAAATCATGAATTTTGTTGTGTAAACAACATAAACATAGTTTTGGATTGTGTTTAAATTGATATTTACATAAAAAATCAAAGTGTGTAGATTTTTTATTTTGAAAAATTATGGTTCGAGTTGATTTTCATGTTGGTTAACCAAAATTATGTGATAATTTCGATAGGAAGATACCAAAAACTACTTCAAATCTTGTACAGTTTTGTGAGCCTTTTTTTTTTAACTACTTCTATATCAGTTTTCTAGGAACCGATGTAAGAAACAGTTTCTATCGATTTCATAGGAATCGATGTTAAATATCAATATCTTCATCAATTACAAAGACTGGATGAATCTGGAAAATTTCATCAGCAAGTGGTTGATTAGTAATTTTATATATTTTATGAGTGTGTTTAACAATTGAGATGAATAAAGGTGTGTCGTGTATATAAGAGAATTAATTAAAGGGCAATTTTATCTTCACCCGGTAGACTACTAGGCACACCCGTGTATATATACCTTTTTATTAACTACACCAAGATGGAATTACCTAAACTACCCTACAGTTCAATCGCATCAAATTATTTCTCAACCCAATTTACTAGACACACCCATTTTAAAATAAAAAGAAAATAGAAGACGCAGGCAGGAAGAAGAAGAAAATATAGAATAAAAAAAAATGAAATTCACTGGTGGCAATACCTCCACCCACCGGCGACCGATAATGAATTCCACCACCGACGACAACCTCTCTCAAGTGACGGCAACATGCGCAAGATATAGCAGGTTTTGTACTCTTCTTTTTGTTTGAAGTTTTTCAATTTATTTTGTTCGATTTCAAGTTTTGTATAAATAAATCATGGATTTTATTATTTAAATGTAGTTCTAATATGAGATTAAGTGGATATTAACATGGAAAACGAGGTGTGTAACTATGAATTTGTAATTTTTGAAAAACTAGGGTTTGTAAGATCATTGGTAGGAAGATGACGAATTTTTCATCCATTTTCAGTCCCAGATCACCGAAAATTGCATCAGTTTTCGGTACAAAGATGATGAATATTGTATTCATTGGTTATTACTGATCATAAATGAATGAAGATCTCGTGCAGTAGCCAACAATGATTGTAGAAAAATTCGTTCAGTTGGCAACAAAATTCTTCATTTGTATTTTATTTTACTTTCTATATCGGTTGTATCACAATCGATATAAAAAGTAGTATTTACATCGGTTTTTGGAAAACCCGGTGTTAAAGTGATATTATAAATCGTTTAATTTCATAAACCAATATATAAAGCCCAACGGCTAAGAGATTAAAATTTCAGCCATTATCCACTAAAAACTGAAGCTATTTTCGACCCCTGATGGCCGAAAATTACTTGAATTTTTAGCAGACTAGTGCCGAAAATATCTTTAACTTTTGGTCAACCAGATCCAAAAATTGGTTCCATTTTTGGTGTATCACAACCGAAAATATTGTTACGAGGTTTATTAAATTTTGAGTTACAACTAACAAGAAGGATACGAAACAACACAATAATCAACAATATGTAAAAATATTTACAATGATTGTTTTCATGTCTTTTTTATCAACCATTGTTGAGTTTTCATAATGTTTGATAATTAGGGAATGGAGATAATTGAAGTGTGGTTGAGAAAAAAGTTATAAATATGTGTGTATAAATGGGTGTGTAGTGATTTTGTAATTTTTATGGATAATAATTAGATGAATAAGAGCATGTAATTTATAATAATGATATATAAGTCAATTTATTCAATAACATTTATGTAAATAAAAATACACAGTTAGTAAAGATAATAAAATTTGCCTTAATCAAATGGCATAGAATGTCGTCGGCTATTATTACATACACATGAGTGTACGTTGTATTGTATACCCAAAAATGAACATTAAATACAACGAAAATGAATATTTAATACAATAAAAATGTAAGTTTTTACTGTTGATCTTACATTTTCATTTATATTATATAAAAAAGTTAATATTTATCACATTGCACATGATTAACATATATACACATTTATTAAAATTTATAAATATATATATTAGTATTTATTATAACAGAGATAATAACACATTTTTATGAAAATGTATAAATATAAAAATTGTATAAATGTAAAAATTGTTGTTGTTATTTTAAAAAATAATGCAATAATTGAACTAAGCAAATTGACGTATCATGAACATTAGCAATAAAGGAATTTAAATGGATATCCGCACCTATTTACTAATGCACCCTTATTTTTTTTTATTTTTTTACATTGTATACTACACTAATGGTGAATTACCTAAACTATCATTGGGCTTTAATTAATTATTTCTCCAAGCCCCCAACAAATTTAACCACTCATTTCGAAAAAGAAAAAAAAGAACCTTACCTCCACCGATGACACGGGCAAGAAACAGCAACTCACCGAGGACGACCTTCACCCATCAGAAAATCACCTCCGTCCAACCGCCATCATGCTTGGTGGTTGATTAAAACCATTAAATTAAAAATTAATTATAAATACAGGAGGAGGGCACGGTGCTTTTATATACTGTATTTGATTGGTGTGTTTAATAATTGGGAAGAATGAACGTGGGTAGTGATTTAATAAGGTGTCTAAAACAATTCAGGCAATGAATAGAATTTGTCAATTTAAATTGGGTCAGCCCAACAGATTGATTAGTTCCCGATAAGAGTCCAATTTAACAAGTCGCTTGTTTGTTATGTAAGCCCAATCTTATAATCTGGAAAACATATTTGGCCCACTGGCCTTCTCCTCCTCTTCTACTCTCGGAGCAAAACAAAATACACACGACATACGAGAGAGAGTTTGATTTACTGAGAAATTAATCGGTCAATCGAGAGAGAAATTATTAGCGAAAAAGAGATGAAACTCCGGCACGCAATGGTGTGCTCGTCGAACCAGAACCGGAGTATGGAGGCGCACGCGCTGCTGAAGAGAGAAGGGTTCCACGTGGCGTCATACGGCACCGGGCAACACGTTAAGCTGCCTGGTCCCTCCCTCAGAGAACCCAACGTCTACGATTTCGGCACCCCCTACAAGCATATGCTCGAAGACCTCCGCCGCAAAGATCCCGAATTGTAAGCTCTTACCTTTCTTTTCCTTTTTTTTCTTCTCACTCTTAAACTTTTTTAATTTGAATATTTTTTTCTGTTTGTTAGAATTTTTTAGTTGGTAAAATAAAATTTAAATATTTTGCAAGTATGAGAAAAATGAGGGGTACGGAGAAAATCGGAAAGCATATGCTATAATATAATGTAGCTTTTGTTAAGCTGTATTGAATTTGTATAATTATACTACTGACTTTTGATCAATTACCAATAGGCATGGTATTTATTGAGATGAGATGATATTTGGTCAAAATTCAATTAATTGGTGGAAAGTGGAAACATATTTGAATCAAGAACATGTTTTGCTATAAATACGACCAATAGTGAGAAGTATTATTAGTCTTGATGCCGAATGTCATCAATATGACCAGCATTTATTTTTGAGACTGAGCTTTGTTTTGTTGATCTGAGCATTTCAGGTATCGACGAAATGGAATATTGCCGATGCTAAAGAGAAACGTGGGTGTAAAAACTGCCCCTCAGCGTTGGCAAGATAACACAGCTGATGGTACATTTGACGTGGTGCTTACGTTTGAAGAAAAAGTTTTTGATATGGTTGTCGAAGGTTTGTAAGTCTACCAACATAATTGTCTTTTTTTTTTTTACTCTGATACCATTGTAAAGCTACTTGATTTGATTTTTTATTTTATTTTTAATATATATTTGCATATACCAACAAATTACAAGGTGAAAGCTTTGTTCTGTAAGAATCTGTCCTTCTGTTGTGCGCTCTTTCCCACATTTATTTATTTATTTATTTTCTCCAATGTTTCATTTGGAGTGCAAGGGAAGTTAGGAAAATGTGGTTGAATTATTCATACCGTTGTTTTGTAATTTTGATCTGTTCAATGTCGGTGGGAAATGGTGTAGATCTACATAATCGGAACCAGGTGCAGTTAAAGCCTGTTTTAATTATCAACTTGGAAGTGAAAGATAACCATGAGGAGGCAGCTATAGGCGGTCGCCTTGCTTTACAGTTGTGCCAAGAGGTACACTTTTTTTTTTCTGTCCTGCTCGGCAAAAAAAAACATAGTGTCTCACTGTTATATGCAAAACTATATGCAGCTCGAGAAAACAGAATATTGGGAGGACTCAATCGATGATGTCGTCATAAACTTCGAGAGGCAAAACCACAGGAAACTTTATTACAGCATCTCTTTTTATTGATTGAGAAACTTTGGTCATAAAAACTAATTGTAGCCAGGATATGTACTCTATGTATCATTTAGCTCTACATTTTTAATTTGTGTGTTTCAGCTGTCTACTATGCATCCACACTCTTGGCGTTGTTTACTTATATTTGTTTCATTGCTTATGGGGAATATTGAAATGAGCAGCGTATTTGTAACCCCAAAATTGACAAGTGTACCCTTATTTCTGAATATGCCCTCCATATTTTACTTGTCTTATTTTTATTACTCTAAACTCAAGCTGAGCAAATGAGCAGATCGTTGCTGATTGCCAACTTCTTATTTTCTTGGGTTTTGAAATTGCCATTTAGGACTATTAAATACATATTTGATGATTGTGATGTACAAAAACTGGCGGTAAAAAGAGTGAAGAAATTGCATGAGATATGTTCCAACCTGCTTCTTTGAACATTTCAATAATGTCAGGTCATCTGTAGTAGAACATTTCTTTAGTTATATTTTGTCATTTGTAATGATCCAACTAGTTCATTTTTATAACGTGCAATGTATGCAGAGAAAATAGCTACTAAAGACGCAAGGAACGAATCATGCTATATAATGATAACTGAATTTTGTGCTGACAAAGATGAATACAAAAATATTTGGCCAACATTATATTAAGTTGAACGTAAAGTGTTCCACCAAGTACGGGAGAACATCGCTAATGTGTTCTTAACCAGCAGGTAGAACATCATTTCAATGTTCAACATACCAGGCTCGAACATTTTGCGCCACAGATTTCATATTTGAGACAATTTGCTTACAAAAACGATAAGTAATGGAATTCGAGCTGCCAAATGGAAAGAAATACTTGCATTGGAATGCTAACTTTTTTTGTGTTTCATCTATGATTTCGTAACACTGTGAATGTCGGGTGTTGGAATTAGGGTTCCTAAAAATAAAATCCCCCCTTTTATTAACTGAGGATAACTAAGTAGATGGAGGTAAAGAAGAAACTATAGGGTGTAAAAGAGGTGCATCTAAGAGTACATTTAGAAACTTAAAGACACTAGTCTTTTATTTTAATTGCATTTTTGTAACTAAGAGACCGGGGTGAACTCAACAATTTTTGGGGTCCAAATCGCGTTGGTCTATTGAAAACAAGTTGACTGCGTAATATCTATATATGAAAGAAAAATGTTAGTTATGTGGAACAACGAACAAGTACATTTTCATGTTTTCATATCTATATTTACCTGGAAAAGATCCAAGAAATTCCACGCAAATAATCGGGAGCACAGCATACAAATTCGGAAGCAAGCGTAAAATAATGGACAAATCACGAAAATAAACCACGAGATTCAATTTAATTTGGAAAGATTAAAATGAAGAGCTGTTTCCCCACTTTTCGCATTTTGTGAGGATTGCAATTTACTGTTATTTGCAAGAACATTTTGAAAAGTGGAACAACTAATTTACCATTCTGTGACGCATATTTCAATACACAACAAAATCCTTCTCAATAAAGATATTTTCCTAGCCATAACAATTGGTTAAAATCATATGCATGCAAATCATTTCAATACAAGCCATCAACTCTACACACAACATATATCATAGAACATCTTATATCTCCCACTACGCAAAAGCTACATTCCACCAAACCATCCGAGTAGAGGATACCATAAATATCGAGCTACAAAAGCCAAACATCCGATCATCACGAACACGTTTCTCTCACAAACCATATTAACACCTCTCAACGAATATCATCATATCCCATCACCTATCAACAAATATGAACATATCCGATAAGCCTTCAAATTCCACCGAAAAGATCGATCCACCTCTTTTTCCAGCCCAATAATAACTCGGGCAATTAAAACTTTGTTTAAAAAAAAATTATCTTCTCCTGCCGTAATAAATCCCAGCACCCGAATGAAAAAGATGCCGATGACGTGGCCCGGAAGTCCTATGATGCCCGTCCCAAGTGTGTCCCCTGTTTCCGACTCTGCCTCCACTTTGATTCCAGTTCAACGGTTGGGTCCCGCCATTTAATAGCTCCTCCTCTTCCCGGTCGTTGTATTCCAAGACGAGACGTTTAATGTCTTGCTTCTCTTCGAGCTCGGCCGCTTCTTGCTGTTTGGTGCTCTGCACGAGGGAGCAATCGCGAGGGATGTACATCTGCTTCGTCTGTTGCTTGTGGCCCCGCTTCACAAGCACCTTCACCTTCACTTCTCCGGTCCCTTCGTCTGTTGTCTCGTCGCCACTCTCAGCTTCGGTTCCTCGTCCATGGTGTTCCTTGGTGGGGCCCTCGAACAGACTCATCGGTATAATCATGTTTATGGTTGGACGTGAGCGTAACTCCAATTTTCTTGAATCCAAGCTTTCCTGCACCCATTTTATGTTAGCCTCCAACAGTTGGGAATTTTAATCATTAATTGGGTACATTTTCGGATTAATTACAACAATTAACCCTTAGGTTTGTCAAAAATTTCAAAATCACAATTGCCTCCTTGAACATTTGTTTCTCTTGAACCAATTGCACCCCAAACGAGTGTTTAGAACATTTTGAGGGGATATTTTTCTGATTTTGAAAGGTAACTGGAGTTTCTTGTAATTAGATAAAATCGAGGGGAATTTTTGTAGTTATCCCTACATTTTGATTTTTATGGTAAATTTAAAATGGGGAAATGAAAACTTCTCTTTCTGTTTACAGTGCCACAGCACAGAAATTCATTCAGGGAAGTTTACAAGACAAATTATGAGTATTCAACATAAAAATAAGGGATAATAACAAAAAGTACGCTCGTGGTTTGACCTAATTACAATATACACACACACACACACACACTTGAAGTTCTGATTCAGTGTTAAAAGAGGGGTTTTGAAATATTTTTCTGCTTTTGAAGTGGTAAATGTAAGACAAAAATAAAATATCAGGGGTGGGATTTGTAATTTTGAAAGTTAGCCGGGGTTTTCAACAAATTCCAAAAAACCTTGCCTGCATGAGGGCTCGCAGTTCCCGGTCAAAATCAGCCGCCTCCTCAGGATCTACCTCCGCCACCTTCTGCCTAACACGTACCTCATCGTCTTCATCAGAAGCAGGTCCCCTTCTGTCGTCATAATCATCTTCACTTTCACAACCCTCTGTTTCTTCTCCATCGCGCTCGATGGTGCCACTTCCGGAGTCACTCTCCGACTCACCAACATCTTCGTGCAATTCCCCGTTTTCCTCTGTGCCATTTGCAGGACTTCGTCCATTTATGGATAGAGTGCCCGAACTCGTCCTGCCGGGAGGTTTTGCTGAGTCCGAGTATTTCTCATTGTGAACTTTTTCTGTTGAAACTCTGCGCTCAAGCTCTTCAAATTCATTCAGAGCAGCATTAACCTCGTCAAATGATGAGTATCGGATCATGTTTGGTCTCAATTCAACAAATAAGTCCTGCAAATTTTTTCCATATGTAAGCTTAAATGAGAAAAAGGTTGTACACCATATTATGTGGCAGTGTGAAACCAATGTTTTAAAAACCGGACCGGTGAGCAAACCGGTCTCACCACCGGTTCGAGGTTCAACCGGTCGGACCAGTTCAACCGTCTAATAATAATTAATTATATTTTATATAAAATAATTAGTAGTAGTTATAAACACATTGAGGTACAGAGACCTAAAATTCAAGTGAACCAAAACGTTAATTTATGGAAGATATAAAATTATACTTGAAATAGAATGTTAGTAATTTATATTTATTTAACACACGAGCACAATGACACAATCAGAGTTTGTGTTTTGCTCTCACTCTGTTTTTCCTTTTTATCTTTTGACCTTAAATAAATAAAAAGAAAAGGAAACAATTCATTCCACCCACCCATTCACCTCTCTCCCTCTCATTCACACACACACTCTCAAAGACGCAGACATCACACAACCCCCACACACAGATGAAAATATATGCCAGTCAATCGTGAAGTAAAAATTAGAAAAATCAGGTGTTGATTTTGGAGAGTTGTAGATCTGTTCAAGAGCCATGGGGAGAAAAAGAAAAAAAATAATCGCGGAACAGAGTTACAAATCTGTTCAACTCGTCTTTCTCAATTCTTCCAGGAAAACTGGGCTGTTGTCAACTGTCCGGTTCCCATTTTTCGACCGTTCTCTCCGGTTTGGTCGGTTTTGACGGTTAAACTACAAATCCAGTTATATAGGTGCCTCCGGACCGGACCACTGGGCGGTTCCCGGTTGAACCAGCCGGTTCGGTTTTTAAAACACTGTGAAATCACTTATATAGTGTTATAAAACCTAGGGGTTGATGGAGGAAAGGAGGAGGAGAAATTAACCACATGATCTATGAATTTGGCAAGCATTCCAAAGACCACGAGTCAATTGTCCTTTCAAATATCTCATATTCCCACAATTTACATTTTAATTTGTTGTATTTGACATTATGTGAATTTATATTTCTCTTTCAAAAAAAAGGAAAAAGGTCATTTTATTTTTCCTTTAACAGGAAGTGGGGGTTATGATTATGGGTCGATTTTATTTTATTTTATATTTTTTGTAATACACCCCTTATGGGTGGGAGATGATTAAGGCATAGTTCCCAACCTGTGTGTTATGATTAAGAACTTGCATTGAATCTTGAGAGAGAGAGACTAAAATGCTAAATGTAGTAAATTTTTACAAGATTATTACCCTCAATTTGTTTCAAGTCGCATCCAAAATCCAAACAGGTAGGTTTGGACCCAACCCAACCTGAAACCCTAAGATCCACTAAATTCGAAATGAGATCATGGTAATAGACCTTATTTCTTCCAAAATTACCTCTTTCTTTCTTACACTAAGAATATGGAAAATGCAATTTTGGAGAGATACATTTCAAACCTGAATACGATAAAATAAAACAACACAAGTTAAGGTGCAGACCTGCAGATCAAACTCAACATCCAGTGGAAGGGCACCTTTGCTCAGTATGTATCTTTGATAATGAATCAAGAACCGATCAAGCTTTCTCTTTGATGAACCTCTATCAAAATAATGCCCACAGGTCTCGAGAAGTGTGATAATCATTCTGATACGAAAACAGTCCTCTGGAGGATCCAATACATCTTGCTAGCATCATGATAATAAAGCATCACATCAGTATTGCTTAAATTCCAAAACCCCATAAAATTAAAAAATGTGATAAATACATTTCGTCCTCAACAATATATTTAACGCGAATGAATACATTTTTTTCCTCTAGTAATCAGCAGAAAATAAAATTTAACCTTTTTAAAAGGTTAATCTCAATAAAATCTTCTGCAGTTTATTCACAGATGCAAATCAAAAGTTGGTCTTTTTAAAACTTTTCTAGGACAAGGTAAGCACGAATCCATACCTCTGTTGTTCCATGACCGAAAGCAAGAATCAGATAAAGTGTATCAAAAATAACAGATGAGTCTACAAGTTCATAATTGTACAGTTCCCCCAAGAAACGCATGAAAGCAACTCGTTGTTGCTGCATTCCATAGTCATTCAGCTCCAGTCCCCTTCTAATTTCCTCCAAAACCTGAACCGTAACACAAATTTATGAGTCCCCTCAACCAAAATTCTTCAGCAATATAGAGAACCATAAAAACAAGAAAGCACCTCGACAAAACCATGCACTATCGCGCACACTATTAATATCAACCAAATCTATATGCAACAACGTCAAAATAAAAATGACAAATTAACTTGAGATAGGACACATGATAACGATGTGATACTTAGTTTTCTTTCTTAGAACCATCAAATAAATTTATTCAGTGACAGACAACAAGAAAGACCAGAGACAAGAGCCCACACAAAGAGCAGTGACTTAGTTTTGTGAAACTGTTACATAGATCAATTTATGGCATTGACTGATATGCTCTTGTCTAACAAAACTGAACCTGGCCAAGACAAATTCCAATATACCTGCACCAGCATTGTAAATCTAAAGCTTATTTCTGTACATCATAAAACAGAGACCACACCACAGGCACAATACCATGCCCATGGCCTGAGAGGCAGAGAGACACTTGGCTGTTGGTATTGCTTTCTTGTGCATGGTAAAGAACTGGTTAGAGACTTCACTAAGAAGAACATACATGAACACAATTGACTGAAAAGTAAAAAGCTAAACTAAGAATATTCATTTAGGCAATTTCACTTATAAAAATATCCATAAAACTCATTGAATATTTATTTTGTTTTATCCTTATATGAAAGTACTGCCGTACTGGACAAACATCTCCAGTTACTAGGATCACTTCCAATACATACATATGATTGCAACAGGGATGATACTACCTCAGCTATATCTTTTTTTCATTTGCTCCAATTGTTCACACCACACTTGGCATAGAGTTGAAAATCGAAGTGGAAGAAAAAAAATGCAATCAGATACAGAAAATAAAGATCTAACCTCATCAACAACAGCAACTGCAAAGTCATCATGATAGCGACTCAAACCAGCACTAAGTGATGCAATCAAATGAATCTGACCATATTTTCCCTTGTGAACCTTCAAAAAACACTTCAAAATGTATGCCTCACATTCATCCCAAGGTAGCTTACGTAACTGTCGGAGAACATGCTCGATGGAAGACTTATCGAGATCTGAGAAAAGTAGTTTCCTAATATACTGTAGAATACATCATATACAAGGTTAAAACCATTTTTACATAATTGGCAAATAAAAAAAATCCCATGTATAGAAAAACTAAGTACCTGATGAAGAGGTGGGCGAACTTTGGAAACTCGTGCAGATCTTTCTGGTGGTTTACACAAATAATAAGCATTTTCCACTAAGGTACTCTGACGAGGATCCAAATTTTTTACATTTTTCAAGCGCATCAGTATCTCTAACATGTTCGACATGCGTACAGCAGTCTCAGGGGACCGGTAGAGAAAGCGACCGCATGTCTCAAGGAGATTGCAAGCAACATCAATATTATGGTGAGTAAAATCATCTAGACAAGCCTGAGATCGGAGAAAACTGTCAGCTGGCAAAAAAGATAACTCTTTGAGACTGACCCTGAATTAGCTACAAATCTAACTGGACAAGCCTGTGCTACACTTTGAAATAATTTTAGCATTTTAATCACCATTGTAACAGAACATCATATCTTACTTCAAGAATAAAGCAAAAGAAAAGTGGGTCACACTAAAGCCAACAATTAAATGGTTCGCATTTAGAGAATTTTAAAAAAAAAAAATGTCCATCTTTGTCCCAAAAGATTGTCCAGGAGATTCAACACAGCCAGCAACATAAAATCATGATTGTCGAGGCAGATAAATTCCCACACACCAAACATAGTTTTTTGGCATGTGTATTAGGTGATATATGCGTGTGTAGAGAGAGAGAGAGGGGGGGAGAGGGAGTTGAAAATAGGTTTTTTATGCGCATGCAGTATATATTTTCATACCTTCAGACAGCTAAAAACCAGGCCAGCAGGGGCAATTTTGAACTTGCAAAGTTCTCCAATAAACCGAATGTTCCTAATTTTTGTTTCAATATTCATTTGATCCTGCAATTCAACAGAGCAAATAAGGTACACATTGAAATAATTCATTTACTTTAAACATGAAGCATGAAAATCAGGAACTATCACCTTCTTATTTGTTAAAGTGTTAAATTCTTCCTCCAAAAACTGCAGGAGCATGGACGATACATCTTTTACACAGGTTGACAGTGTAGCAACCATGCGCGAGTAGTATGGCAACAGCTCCAAAGAGGTCCTGGGAACATTGAACAAAGCCCTCACAAGCTTTTTTCTACTGGACTTTGAGTTCAAATAGCAAAACTCTACCTGAAAAATAATGACTTACAATGAGAGCTTCATCCTAACATCTATTCACTGCAAAAGTGCCAAAGAACAGTTACAAGAAGCTTGAGCAAGATAAATAAAACTTACTGTCAGCTGGTCGATCAGGTCACGGCTCACGCAGCTCGGAAGCCTATGCAGCAAAACTTCAAGATTTGTTCCATCAAGACCCTTCACTTTATCCTTTTCACTTTCTCCTCTTCTTTCAGTGTCCTTCTCTTTTCCCTTCTCTTTGTCCTTTTCTTCTTTATCCTCCGGAACAGTTCCAGGTTCAGCAGAAATCTCAGGATTTTCTTGAGTAGCTGTTTGACCTTTGTCAGATTCCGAAGCCGCATCCTTCCAAAGAATAACCATGTCAACAGATGGCAATATTTAGTATAAATTCTCAGATCACATTACACTGAAAACGTGAAAAAGCAAAGAAATGAAAATAGACCTTTTGATAGTAATTAAATAAGTATCTCAGGCATCATGCTTAGGAACATAGGAATGTCGGATAAATCATTTGTCTTGGTCATGTAATGATACAATGTGATACGGAAAGAATTTCAAAGATCCCATTATATAAACAAAGAGTAGATTTCAACTGGAATTATTATTTCCGAAGTAATGTGCAAATCATCAGAAAATAATATGTGGCTTGAGCCTTTATTACTTGCACTCGTACTATTATACAATATGCCCCACCTTATCCAACTACACACTTCCAGCCCCACAAAAAAAAAAAAAAGAGGGAACATATCAGGACATTCTTGATGAATCTTTGCTAGTATAGAAGCTGAGTAGCAGCACAACATAATCATTACTGGCAACCACCTACAGTTGATATTTGTCAAAGGATGATTTAACATGTTTCTTCTTGCAGAAAGCTAGAGTAAAAACTTACAGGAACTGATGGAAAACATTACCAAACAACTAGTACTGGAGAAATTATAACAAGGTAATTTTCTTACGGATGATGATTCCTGTGACTTAGAAGATTGCTCATTCGATTTTGATTCTGCCTCTCCAAGTAACACAGCAGGCACAAAAGCTCTAAAGAGAATATCAGTCAACAATTTCAGTTCACCATATTTGATTTAGTGAAGAACACAAGAATTAAATCATAAACCAGCTACCTAAGATCAGGTAGGCATTCGTAGAAAGCTCTGGTATCTTCATCATCCCACAGGGCTTCAAGAGCAGAAGAATCTTTGCCAGCAACAGGAGATGAAACATCCTCGCCCGATGTGAGTCTAGTTGTATGACCATCCTCTGGCATCACTGGAGGTTGCATATCGAGTGCTTCTGCTAAACTAGAGAAGAAAATATAATAATAATTCAGAAGAACCATGAGCAAACAGAAATGCAAGACAGCTACAGAAGTTGCAAGGAGATACAGATTCAGAACACTAAAATTAATCTCGTGAAGAAATAAAAGAGCATCCTCAAAGATCTCACATAATTACCACAATATTGAATATACAAGTCTAGAAGGGCAATAATTAACTCACGATGAGATGCCACGGCTTAGATTGTCATATGATTTCCGCAGCTTTTCATACGAAGAGGCATTTTCCTCACTTAATTCACCTTTGGCGTTCAAAATCTTTGCATTTTCATGCTCCATTTGGCGAAGTGACTACCATTTAGGAATTAAAAAGACAAAGGTTTAAACAGTATATAAAAGATCATATTTCTAACATAAGTCAATAAAAATAGAAATGCTTTTTTTCAATATAAGACAATAAAATAGAAATTTAGCGCCATTCAACTTCATAAGGTACTAACTCCTTACAGAATGTTCAGCCTGAAGAAGTTCCACAGCAGCATCGTAGTAGGTTTGAAACGCCTTCCGAAAGAACTTCTTCTGGTCTGCCGAAACGTTAAGGCCCTTGAAAAACTGTGAGATGTTGACACCAGCACAATCAAATAAATACTACACTCAAATTTCAAAAGCAAGTCTATAGAAATTCTTGCAGTCAAGACTCCAGAACAGACAACTAATCCCTCTGAAATAGAGGCAACCATCCTCAGAAATCAAAGTGTATGAAATTTAAGAGCCAGTACACTGATTATTTATGCATCTGTCAAAACCGTGACTGTGTGCATTCTTGGCCCCATTAGTTACTTTGGGCCATAATATAAATTTGGATCCATGAACAAAAGGTCGTCACTAAGATCAAACTTAAATATAGGCAAGAGTGAAAAGAAATCAAACAGGATGACTTGGCTATACACCATTTATCAAAAGGCCATATGAAAAATGTAAGGATTTAAATAGAAAAATTAAAAAAGGTATCAATTTCTAGATATCATGTAGGTACGTGATTTTACAGAATTCCATTGGATCGATGAGTAATTATCCAGGTGAAGCCACAATATTCATCAAATTTAGTGAAAATAATAATAATAGTTAATCGGAGACCTCAGCACAACAGCAGAAGGTTGACTATAATTAATCATAGCATGTAATCAAGAACAAATTATACAAGTTATACCTCTTCAAGAATATCTTGTCCAGTTAATGGAAATCCAAGAAGAAACCTTCCATGTCGAGCAAAACTAGCAAGAAGGGACAAATTTGTCTGGGTTGCATCACGATCCTTAAAATGTTCAGTGCTAGTTAGATCCTTGATGATACTTACGAAGATGCCACAATCTTCTACGACTCCAACAAAATAAAGTTCCAAAAGAAGCTTCAAAGTACTCCGCTTCTTCATGGCACGTGAATTTTTGTCTGCGTCTAAATCCTCCACAGATTTTCCAGGTAAAAACACTTTTAAAAGACCTTGCACAAGGGTAGGAGAGAAGTCTTTGTACCTTTGATGAAGCAAAGAACAAATCTGACCAAAAGTATCTTGTTAAGAATAATTCAATAGAGAATCAGGGATCTTAGAAGTCCAAGGAAAACTAATGCAGTGGTCCAAAGGGAAAAGATGGAAGTGATAATGAGCAATGACGAATATGTTACTGCAAAAGTTATTGATCCCTTGAAAGTGCATTTAAAAGAATATTTATAGCTATTTTTGGATCATTAGCAAGGACTTCAAATCATCCTACAACAGCAAGAATTAAAATCATATCCATCATTTAATTGAACTCAAATGGATCTGAAACATAAGTTTGAAATCCTTGGTCAAATGACTGATGTTTCCACAAGTTAATCTTTTGAAATTGGCGTATTAGCTTTTCTTCAGGTGTAAGTTCTTCAATTCAAATCCAAGCATAAGAGTTAGAAAGATTTTTTGAGCAGACAAATTCATATTTATGTGAAACAAAAGTACTAAAAGACTGATAGAATGCAAGCATACATAAAGAAGCAAGGAGAAGGTAATAAAATAGAGCCATCATGAAAATCCAATATTCATGTAAAGTAGAAAAAGGGTAACATAAGAGACACCCAGAAAATCTACTAATTGTGCCAGTGCTACTATACTATGTTATATAACAAAAACAATATAAAGTGATTATAAAGAGGTCTGCTATTTAAACTATAAATTATCACGACTATTTGCAGAAGACCTCAACAGATGACCTGACAAAGTGGGTTAGCTCAAGTGGTAAAGAACGTCCACTACCCAGGGCTTAGGTCCTGTGTTCGAGTCACTTGAGGGAAGGGTTAGGGAGGGTTTTTCTTTCTATTGTAACGCCAATTTATAAGGCAGAAAAAAAAAAAAAAAAAAAAAAAAAAAAACTCAACAAGTGACCTCCACAAACAAGATTTGCCACAATTCAATTTAAAATTCTCTCATTGCGTTGAATAATTTTTCAGCCCAAAATAGTAACTTCTTCAAAATCCACATGGAAATACCAACAGAGGTGTGGAAGAGTCAAGTCTCTAACAGTTTTTTATTTCTGTTGAGCACATCATATTCCAATCTCTACCTTTTGAGTATCCTTATAAATTTAAAGACAGCTTTCATGATTAACATATTAGTAAGCTATTTTCTCCTGTAACTTCCCATTAATTTAAATAGATTTATAAAATCATCAATGGCCTTATTATGAATCAATCAAAGTTCAGTGATCAGATAAATACCTAGAATTAAAACAAAAGGAAGTGCTCAAAACACAGCTACATCAGAGCTGAAGCAAGGATTTGTGATTTTTTTTTGGTTCATATGATAAATTTCTAGAAGGCTGTCATACATTAATAAAGTGTAGACTAGTAAAGCGGAGGAACTAATATCATTTACTATGAATCGGAATTTTGTGACAATAAATGTGCAAATTCTGGAATCAGGTGAGCTTTATTATTACTATTCTATAGAGTACGAATAGAGCCAGAATATAGAGCAGATTCATCATTTGACTATTGCTCATAATGTGCACGCACACACACAAAAAAAAAAGGGAAAAATAACACAGAGTGGTGTGGACCAGTCCTAATTAAATCCGCAATTCGATTCCATTGGTAAAACTGTAAAAGAAGAACTAACCCTTAAATAGCTATCATACAATTCGATTTCAGACATATAACCGTACATCATTGCCTTATTCACACGGCATATAAAATTAGAGTAACTGAATCCAGGAGCCGTGATGAAAATATAGTATAACTCCATGATTCTAAAAATGAAAGGCAAACCAGCTAAATGAATAGCTACCTGTACAGCAGGCTGTATGTCAGATGCTTTAAGCTTTGCTTCACCGATAGCAGTTACCGCTTCGCTGACAAATTTACTTAAATTGACACTTCGCAATTCATCCATTAAACCTTCTCGCTGCTCGTCATTGATCTGCTTTAGTTTTTTAATCACAGCTGTGTTGCGTTTGATGCTAGAGTCCAATGTCCTGAGAAAGCCCGAGTCTGGAATAAACAGGTGCCAAATCAACCATTAATGCAACAGAAATAATAGATAGAAACTAACAACAGATACTTGACAGTGAAGCATATAAATTCCCTTGCATGCCCAAATTAAACCTTGCTCAAAAAATTTGCCCACAGTTAGGTTTTTATGTACCAACTCCGAAGAAGAATTATTTTATCTACATTCATCTTATTCTCAGCTTAGAAATCAGAAATTTAGGAACGTGAAAAAATAATGCTCAGGACATTAATTTTTAATATACTAACCAGGCCTGTCAGAGTTCAAATTACTCTGACGCAGAGCCATTTTCGCTTCAACTGATTTCTTAAATTCCTCCAGACGAGCAACAGTTTCCTGCACCAGATAAATTTATTAAAAAAATACATCGAATTAAAACACCTATACTCCCAGAACAGGAAGAAAAAAAAAACTAGACCTCATAATTTTTACTGAAACTAACAAACCGATCACAACTGAAGCCAGAAAATCAATTTACTAAAATTAATTTATCATCATCAAGTTAAAAGGTTTCCATTGAACGGACAGGCAATAAAGGCATATACTGTGATTAATTCACGCAAACAAATAAAAAAAGGGATAAAATAATTGAAAGATGAAAATTAAGAACCTCGTCATCGTGTCTTCCTTCATCATCATGCTTCTCATGATGTTCGCCACCAATACCGTCACTGTGTTCCATCTTCGCAGACTAACAAGATGAAAGAGAACTTAGCGGGGGCAAATCGGGAGGTGGTGGAGGTTAAAAGCTTGGGAGAAATGGGACGGTGTGGGTTGGGGTTGAAATTTGTGGGGAAATTGGGGTACAATTTTTAATTATTTCAAGGATAATTACGAGTACCACCTTGGGGCTTGGAGTATTTCCAAAAAAAAAACACGCAGAAGTTTCAATTTTTTATTTTATTTTTTACAAAAATAAAACTAAAGTGTGATTCTACTTTTCTATCTTATGGAGCGTAATTGTTATGTTTTTGCGATTATAAAGAATTGTTTTTAAATATTTTTGGCTTATAAAAGGAGAAAATATAATGAGTTTTTTTGTTTTTTTAGTGGGTGGATTTGAAAAAAAATCATGTTTTATTTCAAATACCCCGAATATATCCCTGAATGTAAATATTGGATTACTTGAAATTATGATATGTTTGGGAGCATTTCTTACAAAAGTTCATTACAAAAGAATGGCATTTAAATAGAAAAATACGAGACAAAAATAGATATATTGTAAAAAGAAAAGTACAAGGTTCTCTTATTCATCAAAAACTTCTTTTATATAGGGTATCAAATACATGTTTTCATTTTATTTTTCCTTCAACACTCCCCTTGTACCAAGTCAAATGGTGAAATGGTATTTCATTGTTGCCTCGTTAAAACCTTTCCAAATAACAAAACTCAATGGAAAAAATAAAACTTGGTCTAATGAAAAATAGTACAACACACCTATGTTGAGACTCCCTAAAGTCTACACCTCTCTTTGATATGTACATCTATCAAGAGAACTTTGAAAGTCTCCACTTTCTCAATTTACGTGATTCTTGAGAAAGTGCATAGTTATTAGTTGAAAAAAGTTGTGGTGATATTACTCGTATTATCACATTTTCTTCAGTGATAGAGTTCAAGACACTATTATCATATACATTAACATTTATCGTAGATACTCACGAACTACAACATGTATGATAATTATCTCTTTACATAGATCGAAACCAACATCAACGATACTATTTGGTGTTTCACAGTAGGAAGTAAACTCAACATTTTCTTTAGGGGTTACAAGACCATCTACAGTCCCAATTATATTTATAAATAGGAAAAATAAACTCGCGTCAATGGTTTCGTTTAGGTATCAAAGTATATTTTGATTCCATTCCAGTGACATTGCGCTTTCTTATCAAGATAACAATTTTGAAAAAGTAATATTTGGTCAAGTGTATTGTACAATAACGCGCATATTGTAAATATGAAGGGAATTCCAGCTCCCATCAGTTATTCGTCGTTCCACTGATGAAATTGATATTTCTTATATCTTCACTTTGACCAATCATATGAGTGCTAACATATTGCACTTATCCATATTTAATTGTCCGATCATATTTTGGATATATGCAAACTGTAGAATTTAGTATTTCACAAACTCGAGTTTTAGTTTAAAGCCTTAACATAATCGAGTTTTCCCATGATTCATTATCTCAAATTAAGAATTTCAAATAACTAGCGATATCTCTTATTTCATTAAGAGTGGATATTACATCGACATATACAACTATAATCGCACATTTGAAACTTATTTTCTTTATAAATACGCAAGGGCATAGATTATCTTTTCTCAATCAAGTAGTCACTTAGACAGTTATACCATATCCGTCTGGATTATTTCAATCCTTAAAGTGAGCATTTTGATTTAACTGCAAATGCACTATATGGCTTAGAGTCACTTATCTTGGCAATGAAAGGCTATCAAGCACTTTCTTATATATATCTGTAAATCAAAAACCTCATAGAGATATGATGTAAGCACAGGTATAAGCAGCATTCTCATATCTTTGGAATTATAACATCTATTATGGGAGAGTAATATCTCCATATTCAATTCCAGAGCGTTTTGAGAATTTTTATGCTTCAAGTTAGATTTGCATCCCATGACTTTATTTTTCTCACTACGCTTTCTGACAAGACTTTGTTTATGTCTTACAGGCTTTACACTTTGTGAGGTTAGCACTACCTAACCAAATACCTGTCTTGTTGTCAGTGAATTTAGTTCTACCTGGATTGATTCTTTACATTTAGGTCAATTTGCTCTTTATTGACATTTCAATAGAGCGTGGTTCTATACCATCGTACTCTGTGATTCCTTGAGCAATAATGTATATATCATCAATGTGTGTGGAAAATCTTTCCATTAACTCATATAAACTCTCATAGTACATTGAGATTTATTTATTCTCTGAAATCATATTAAACATCGAAACGTCCTCCAATAATGATTCATGAAAATAAGTATAACTAGAGATAATCTCATGAGAGTCATTATCTTCATTGATGATTAATTGAATTTGTGTCATACATACCCTCTTATTCCTTGGGCGAGTATTGATCGAAGCAAGTGACCTGCCCCTATTCATTTTGGGAGTCACGACCTCAACCACACTTCCACTAAGTATGGTTACAATGTCTTAATCTGTGACATTGTGCCCCTTATGGGGACTTTTGAACCTTGCAGATACATTTACAGCTGGTATGTGTATGATCTCGTCACTTTAGAAATTGAGTTTTCTATACTTTGAAGATCAATTGTTCACTTTACTTTACTTTCACGTTACATTGTAAAATGCGTGGACCATAATGAGACATAGTGTGAAACTACTCATGTCGTTCCATTAGACAATACTTTTTCTCATCTCCCCCTAATGACGGGAAGAATGTCTTATTAAAGTGACAAATTCAAAGATTTAGCAGTAAAGAGATCGTCTGTCAAAGGTTTCAAATAGCGAATGACTATTGGAGATTCATATCCAACATAAACACTTAATCATCTTTAGAAACCCATATGAATGCGTTGTGGGGGTGCAATAGGCACATATATTACGTAACCAAATATGCTTAAATATGAATTATCAGGCTTATGTACAGTTACCAACTGATACGCAAAATATTTGGTTAAAATATTTAGTTAGCAGAAGTTCATAAACGAATAAGTAAGAGTTGTGTGCAATATTACATAATCTTGTGCAGAGACAAATATATGAGTGTGCATAAATATTGTCTTAGTCTCCATCTATATTCTTTTCGATGGTATCTTCTTTGAGACCTTATTGTATATGCACATTAGGGTACAAGATGCATTACATTGATCTTGATTAAAATACAATAGACATCAAATACTTTTGATGTAAACTCTCTAACATTATGAGTTTGAGTGCTTTATAAGGGTGGTGAGTCATCAATCATACTAAATGTGCTAGAAGTTTTGCAAATACAACATTTATATGGACAATACGTGCCGAAGCATCGACCAAAACTATAAAATATTTGAATGATCCGCATTTTGAATGGTTATGTCCACATGTATCACCAATTATTAATTATAAGAATGAAATATTATACTTTGTATCTTTAGCATATGCATGTCCCAATCATACAGTAATGAACAAGTTTTGAAAAAATGAGTGATGTATCTTTGAGATATGAATGTATGTAGTGCTCCTAATACTTTAGAATGTACTAGTTGTAATTGAACAGCATTAGTTCGGCACTATATTATGCATCAAATTTCTATCTCATTGTGTTTCACTCAAAATAAAAGATGTCCATGTTAATTTTCTTAAAATATGGACCATCATATCACGACGACCAATAATCCATGCCAGTCATTCAAAACTTGAATGAGTTAGTGTCCAAAAGTTCTTTGTTGGTTATATCTTATGATTCAATAATCAAAAAGTAGTAAAGTAAAATTACTAGATTGACTCTAAAACATGCTTCTTACACATAAATTAAAGGTATAGTTTCATTCTCATAATGTATTTCTTAATGATAATCATCAACATGAATATCATCAAACTTAACAAGGTTCGTTTCGCTCTTGGTCCATACTGAGCTTTTATGACTTTAATCAATGTGCCACTAGGCATCAAGACTTTGTCACATATAAATACCAATTCAGTGAATAATTGTCTTTTCCTCGACAAATCATCACATTCTTCAGAGATATTTGAACGAAATACTTTTCATTCTAATATTTTACATTATTTGATAGATATGTTACATTATATCTTAATAGTTTACTCTTGAACCTTGTATGTGAATGTGTGGTAAATAAACTCAATTATATTCAATGTTTCAGAATGAAATGCAAAATTTACCAATAAACCAAAATTAATTAAATCAAGCCACATCACATAAATCTAACTCAAAATAAACTTTAAAACCAAATACAATAGTCTAATATGAATGATTGATTATACTTTCACAAGTTCTTTGTAAAGTAAGAAACAAACAAATTACATGAATCAAAATATAGGATATCTATTGACTAAGTAAGGTTATTGGAAGAACCTCAATGACTTCTACCACGACCAATAAATATCACAAACTCTTACATATCTTACCTTGTGTCTCATTCTTTCCACATATGTAGGGATCAATATGTCTCTTCCCCTTTACTTTGAGGTTATTTTCACTATTCATATCGTTCCTAGTTAGCCTCAAGAGATTTCTTTATCCAGAGGTCTAACATTGGTATTATGAAAAATAATGTCATGTCTCTCAATGACTTACTATCATAATTAATATTATACAAGTGCATCAGTATGTTTGCTCAAGTGAAAAATAAAATAAAGTGAGATCGTATCTCTCAATTACTTATTGTCATTTAAAATGACTTTCTTTTTCATATATGGTAAAACATGTTTTTAGTCGCAAAATATCAAATTCACTGACCCTTTTTAGCTAGCAAACAAATTTCTTTTCACTAAATTCTTAGGCTTGGAAGTAGTGTCTCATAAAATTCCCAAAATATTCATTTATAGCATTCCAAAGTTTATTGAAACTTCTCAACTACATATACTTCCAATATAAGATTTGGGGTCAATATGAAGTCTCAAATTCATTAGAGAATTGACTTTGACTCAGTTTCATGATTCTTTGTCAGTTGGGGGTTTGTGTATGATATTATTGTGGAATTATAGTTACACTAGTTTCCACATCAAAACGACTGATAGTAGTACCCGGTTTCTTTTGAGTATATTATTTTGAATTTAGATTGAGTTAGTTTAATCAATTTATTAGATAATGAATTTGAAGAATATATATCATACTTTTTCTTTGATATTATGTGAATATACTTTGTCACAAGACTTATTTATACAATTCTTTATCGTTCATGAACTTTCATTATCATTAAACTATGCAAATGTATGCACACATTGAAAGTAGCTTATATAATCAACTTGAAGAGAATTACCAACATACATGAATCTATCAATTCATCGAGAATTACCAACATAAATGAATCCATCAATTCATCGAAATCCATGATTAACTAAACATATTGGCAAAATTATGATCAATCTCTCATCTAATCATGTAAATAACTTTATTTATGATTTCTAAATACGAAATCATCTAAAGTATAATTAATACTATGTTATGTACTCTACGAATATCATTAAAGTATTGAAAAATTTATGTTGGTCAATATTGTACATAACATCACACGCATATAATTATAGGTAACATATATACATATACATGATTTGTATAAGAATGCAGAATATTACATATCATGCCATATATCCATATAAATAAATATTTATTATTTAAATTTAATAAATAATAGGGTAATTTGAGTTACCTTGGAGGAAAGACACGATTCTTTCCTAGAGCAATCCTCGAATTTTATTTTTCCAATAGGTTTGTTCGCGATATGTTTTTAATAATATAGAGATTCAAATTCGTTCTCTACCGTAAAGACTTAACCGCTATGTCTTTTGAACATTATATCCAAAATTCAGCTTCATCAAACGATTAGATTGTGTGTAATCTAATTTTAAAATTGACTGGGCAAACAGTTTTGGGAAACAGGATCAGCCCTGTTAAAAATTCATTATCGAATTCTTCAAAAATCATATTCAAATCTCCACCGTTCATTGTACTTGTATATGGTTGGAACAATATATCCGAGATTTGGCTGGATCCAACAGTTAGATTGTGCGCAATCCTATTTGAAAAATACTGCACAGAAAGTTTCGAAAACAAAATTTGCTTTGTTCAAAATTTTATATATATTTTCTCGTATCATCGAATCCAATGTCCACCGTTCAGAACGTAATTCAATAGGTCTTTAAGGTGCTGTAAAAACTGGAACTCGATCCAACGGTTGAAATGTGAAAAACGAATTTTCAAATTTACAACGCAGTTGGAACTTCGACATATGAAAATTGTATAATTATTGCTGCTTTGGTTATGGAGGCTTATTTGTCGATCAGTCTTAATAGGTTAGAGTTTCGTGCTGATAACGTGTAAAAGGAAAAGCATAACATAAAATGAGACGATAGAATTAGGGTTCTATTATTTATCAAGCACTCCCTTTATATAGGGTATCAAATACATATTTTTATAATATATAAAGATAACAAATACCTAGAATATATTTCACCAGTTACTTGTTGACGAAGTTACACTAATTATGTTTTTCCTCCAACATATATGACTTTTTTTTTAGTAATGTGTTGTTGTTAAACAAATAAAAATGATAAAAGGGAATTTCATAAAGCTGCTGATATGAAAAGTAGGCAAAGCATTTTCTTCATTAGGGTTCCAATGCACATTGCCTTGCGGCTACAAGCTGAAAGGTCTATAAATAGGATCCAGAATTATCTAGAAGGGCCCCTACGTGTACATAGGCTATTGGTGCAAATAATATGATAAATCCTAGCCACCTAAACCCTAGCAACGGTCACAGGAGGCTGGTACAAGGCACAACTGCATTGTTTGTCCGGTTGTGATGCATGGTCATGCATGACCTTTGTTTGTGGTGCTGAGGTGTGATGCTGATGTGTGCAGACAGCTGGAGTGGTGTGGTGATGTGTGCTAACATGCCCCCTCAATTGGAGGGAGGATTTTGAAAGAATAGACAGGCATTTTCGAAATCTCTCGAACAATTGTCCACTCAACGGCTTTGTGAAAATGTCTTATGTCTGATCAATGGAGGGCACATGATGAACATTGACTTGCTTGTTTCTGAACATGTCTCTTATGAAGTGAATGTCCAGTTCTAGGTGTTTTGTCCTTTGGTGATGAACAGGGTTGTAAGCCAAAGCAATGGCTCCTTGGTTGTCCAACCAAACTGTGGGTATGCTAGTAGGCTTCATATGAATTTCTTTCAGTAAGGTCTGCAGCCATATGATCTCACATGCTGTAGTGGATAATCCTCTATACTCAGCCTCTGTACTGGATCTGGAGACGTTGCCTTGCTTCTTTGAGCTCTAACTAATTAAGTTATTGCCTAGAAACACACATACTCCTGAAGTAGATTTTCTGTCATCTATATCCGAGGCCCAATCTGAGTCTGCAAAAGCAGTTAGGTGATTGATCTGATTTTGTGAAAAGGTGATCCCATAATCAATTGTCCCTGACAGGTATCTGAGTATCCTCTTGACAACTCTCCAATGCAGGTCTGAAGGTGCCTGCATAAATTGGCGTATCTTGTTCACACTGAAACATATATCAGGTCTTGTTATGGTTGCATACTGCAATGCTCCCACTATTTGTCTGAACAATTTAGGGTTGCTCATAGGCTGACCATCATATTTAGACAAGGGGGGTTTGGAGATCATTGGTGTGAAGAGGGCCTTGCAATCTGACATTCCAGCTCTAGCCAAAATATCTTTGATGTATTTTTGCTGAGATAAGAATAGGCCATTGGAATCCTGAATAAACTCAATACCAATAAAGTAGCTAATGTTACCAAGATCCTTGATAGGGCAACATATACGCTGGACCTGGTTTGGGGTAGCTCTGACTCAGAGTAGTTAGATAAATTAAGAGGGGGCTAGAACAGCTCTGTCTCAGAGAAAGATCTAATTAACCCTCCCGATAAAATAGAATGTCAGGAAGAGGTGGTTATCGCTCGGGATCCCTCCTGACTTAGCTATCTTGAAGAGATCACTAAAAGCTTGAAGATTATGCCGAGCTGAAGTTCCGGGGACTGAAGTTTAGCCTGGTCTGGGTGAAAGACCTGATTAAGTCTTCTAAGGAATAGAGCTCGTCCTCATTATAGCAAGATTTGACCTGTTGAACGGCAGAGACACAAAAGGAAAGAAGAGCTGGATCACGACAGTTCTGGTTTCTTAAACTCTGCTGGAATCCTAGAGAGCTGAAATAATACGGACTGAGGAAGACCTGGAACAAGGAAGACCTGACTAGAGTCAAGTCTGATATTAATATCGAGAAGGAAATAAGGAAGACTTGGAACAGGGGAGACCTATTTCCTAGATTCCCGGCAAGGAGACAAGTGGAACCACTTGTCAGAATTGGTTGCCAAAACAGCCCTTGATTCGTGGCATATGCTCCTGAGATCCCGGCTGGGGTCCCCACTAGGAGAAACTATAAATATCTCAGCCCCAAGGCTGAGAAAGGTATGTCATTCTCTTGAAGCATTCCTTCTTATTTTCTGGAAAAACACCTCAAACGCTTACTGACTTAAGCATCGGAGAGGTTTCCACCGGAAACCCACCGGCGGTCCTTTCTAACTCGTGTTTCTGGTGTAGGTTTGGGAAGCTCTTGGGTTTTCAGGTGTTATTCCGGTAGTCCACTTTTTGGGCTGAAACAATCCTTAAGGGAAAAGGATTGTCCAATTTGATGAATGAGGGGCTGAATGTGGGTCTGATTATTTCCAGTGATTAAAAGATCATCCACATAAGCCATAACCAGGATAATACTACCTTCTGAATATTTGTAGAATAGAGAATTATCAGCCTGAGAGATTTTAAATCCAAGTAGTAACAGTACACTGCCTAGTTTGCTTGACCAAGCTCTTGAAGACTGTTTTAAGCCATACAAAGATTTCTGTAACTTACACACTTTCCCTGGTGGAGCATATGTTTCAAAACCTAGAGGAAATTACATATATATTTCACCATCTATGTCACCATTCAAGAAGGCATTATCAATGTCTATTTGCCTAATAGACCAGTGGTTAGAAACAGCAATGGAGAGAATGGTCCTGATTGTGGATGGCTCGATCACTGGACTGAAGGTCTCTGTGTAGTCAAAACCAGTTTCTTGTGTGTAACCCCTAGCTACCAGCCTTGCCTTACATATTGTGACCTTTCCTTTAGCATCTCTCTTGGTCTTGAAGATCCATTTGCAGCTTATCAATTGTTTATGGTTTGGGAGGGAGAATACTGTCCATGTATTGTTTTTCATCAATGCTTGAAACTCTGTGACCATGGCCTGTTTCCAATGTGGATACTTGAGTGCATCTTTGTGAGATTTAGGTTCAATGAATGGATCCTCCTGCATCAGAAAAGTTTTTGGCTTCCTGATCCCTGCCTTTAGCCTTGTTGTCATGGGATGTATGTTTTGTTCCCTTTGTGCATCCTGCATATGATTGTGAGCAACATTTGGGGCAGGTAAAGAACTACTCTCTATTGGTAAATTAATAGTTATTTGACCAATTGGAATAGATGAAGTGGAGGAGGAAGTGGTGTTAGATGATATAGAAGTAGTAGGGGAAGCATGGGGTGATGGGGGGTGACTTTGTGGATGTGAAGACTCTGAAGATGAGGATGCTGAGGATGTTGATTAGAGTAGATTTGTCCTTATTTTTATTAGTATTTTATTATATTTTTCTATTTGTTTTTGGTATAAGTTGGACGATTTAAGCATAATTCTGTATTTTTATAGTTCTGACTTATTTTACCATATTTTAATCATAATTGATGCAAATAGGTGATATTTCGTTGTTTTCACCTTACAACTAAGTAACCGGAAGAGTTTAGCGCGTAAAAGACGAAGTTCGATGTTCGAGAATAGAAGAACAAACTTTCCGATGAAACGAGTAGCAAAAGATCGAGAATTGGAGACAGACGCGCAGTCGCGTCGACTGACGCGACCGTCGACGCGACCCATGATCCGCGTCAGTCGACGCAGCATCGACGCTACTTGCTGAAGCGTCGATGTCGACGCACCCCGTCGACGCACCTGCCCAGCCGACGCGCACACCTGCCGACCAAGTCTGCCGAGTCCCGCCAAGCACCAGCGCGCGTCAGTCGACGCTACGTCGACGCGACGGCCCAGAATTCCGATTTTAGGGTTTCTTGTGCGCCAAGACTTGCAATATCTATATAAACCCTCTATATTTCGGATTTTGAGGAGAAGACACGACCTCTTAGGGTACTTTAGCTTATAATAACAATAATCCCACATCTCATAACGAGATTTGAAGACGGAGATCAAGGATCGAAGAACAACGCGTCCAAAACATCGAATTCGAGTTCGGGATTCAATCTTCACCGAAGATCGACGTGCAACTCCGGAATAGCTGGAGCTTTTACTGCTTTTCTTAGTTCAAATAAGTTCTTTAAACTCTTAGTTAATTTAGTAGTTAATTTCTATTTTAATTCTTAGTTAATGCTAGAACTAGTTTAATTAGCTTAATCGTTTATGCTTGTTATTGGATATTGGTTAATCTAGTTTATTTATGCACCTTGATTTATGCTTAGTTATTCGTTCTTAGATTGTGCCCGTTCAACAACGAACAACGAGGGGACGTCAACGCCATCCAGCAC
>BMAC01000043.1:1222958-1261147 GCA_014905375.1 Phtheirospermum japonicum
TATTCGAATCAACAACATTCGGGGCAGAGACCACCACACATGCAAACACCTGCTACAGTTCAGTCGACTGATCAACTTTTAGTCTGGCAACAGAACCAAGTTGCCGAAACTATTCGGAACCGAGACGGCCTCACACATGTTCAGGAGGAAATGAAGGGAGTTCGAGACGATATGAAAGAATTGAGAACGATGATGGCTGAAATGGCCAAAAGCACTCTTGAAAACTCGTCAGGACTAAGAAGATTGGATTTAATGGTAGGACAATTGGCAACTGACATGGCATAATTGAAGAAGGAGAAAAATACTCTTCCAAGCCAAACAGAACAAGCATCAGCTATTCATGTGCTGAGAAGCGGGAAAGAAGTGGATAACTGCATCGAGCTAGGAAAGGAGGGAGACAAGGAAGAGACCGAGACCCAACCTCCGGGAGCAGTGAAGAACAAGAAATCGACAGCAACTGAAGACCCCATTGATTCCTTGAATTCGCCGCCCAAGAAGTTGACTGTTTATGATCATGTTCCCTTCCCAAGTCGCCTACGTCCGGCCAAGGAGAATAAGAGATTCATGGAGCTATATAATTTATTGAAAAATGTCAATATTAACCTCCCCCTGATAGAGGTGATAAAGACAATACCAGCATTTGTGAAGTTTTTCAAAGATCTAGCATCAAAGGAAAGGCGTTTGGCTACAAATCAGCCTGTAGCTTTGATAAGAGAAGTTGGAGATATGTATAAGCAACCATTGCCACCTAAAGAGAAGGATCCCGGGAGTTTTTGCATAACTATTTCTCTCGGGAATGGACAAATGGCAAGAGGGATGCTCGATCTTGGCGCTAGCATAAATTTGATGCCCCACTCAATTTACAAGGAGTTTGACCTAGGACCGCTAAAGCCGACCACGATGAAATTACAATTGGCGGATAGAACGATAAGGCTACCTTTGGGGATTGTTGAGGATGTCTTAGTACAAGTAGACAAGCTAGTAGTTCCGGTCGACTTTGTCATTATGGACGTTGGTGACGTACAGAGCGAGAGTCGAGAGCATGCAATTTTATTAGGACGTCCGTTCATGTCTACAACGCGTACGGTGATCGATGTAAACGAGGGGAGGGTGACTATGTCCCTATTGGGCGAAACGGCAACGTTTTCACTTCAAGATTTTCACAAGAGTCCTGCATCGTTTGTTAAGAACGATTGTTCAACTGTTGATTTAGTAGATTCTTGCGCGAATGAGCTCTTGAGCATCGGCACGATTGAAGAGTTTGATAATGTAGAGGCATTTAATGATGGATTGCCCAAGCGGTTTGACGTGCCTCAAAATGAGCCAAAAGTGGAGTTGAGACCACAACGAGAGCGTTCGAAGTTTGATCCAAGAGAAGAGACGAAGCTACCGCATAATCGTTCAAGAAGTGTTTTCCTCGACCCCTACAAGAATTCTAAACGTACGAAGAAAAAGGGCGAGGCTAATAGCAAGGATTAGACAGTGAAGAAGAAGAATTCGAATGAAGTTTTTAACGAGAAGTTCAAGGTTGGTCAACTAGTGCTATACAATTCCGATCGTAAGTTTAATCCAACCAATTTTAAAGTTGCATGGAGTGGACCGTTTTTAATAAAGGAGTTGGATGAGTATGGAGTTGCCACTCTATACGATGAGAGTACAAATATGGGATTCCAAGTCCACAAGCATCGACTTAGGCCTTATTACGAGAAATATATGAAGAGTCGAGATAGGAGCAAGAAGGAGCTCGTGGACCCACCACGAGCTAGGATTTGATCAAGTAATTGCGTCGAGCATATGACGTTAAATGTTGTGCTTCTAGGGAGGCAACCCAAGCGTTGGTTAGTTTTCGTTTTATTTTCTTTATTTTATTTTATTTTATTTTATTTTATTTTTGTCTTTTTATATTGTGTCAATTGCCGTGGTACGTTTATGTGTGTGTTGATGTGCAGAACATACGATAAATCGCTTATTTTGGACAACGGTTATATAACGGTAGCTCGCTACCGCAAGGCCTTACCGCTAGTTCCACTCGAGGCGTTAACGATGACGATCGACCACTGAACCTACCGCTTACTGCAGCAATGAGGGATAACGATGATTTCGTCGATCGAGGCCGCAATCCGGCCGTTTCAAATCCAAAAAGACGTGTCACCGGGAACTTGCGCGTCGCAATTGATCACAATCTTGTTTTGTTTGTTTGTTTTTATTGTAGGTTTATTCGGGACAATCTAGTCACGCGATCTAAGATGAAGGATAATTGCACATGCGTTTTTAGAGAGACTCGACCATCGAATTTCAGGGATGTTTTCTTATCTCCCATATTCTTATTTTCTTTAATATTTATGACAATCAGGAGATTGCCAAGTTTTTAGGGAGGGGGGTAGTTGAGTATTGAGTATGATTGAAAATTGTGTACAATTTGATGTCTTTGTTTTGAAATGCTTATTTTTGATGTGATTGATCGCTATTTCTACGCTTAATTGTGTTTGTATGGCTTGCCTGTCGAAGTTGACTAAGTATGATTATTTGTTTTCGTCTTTGAGCGTGCATAAGTGCATACTTTTTCAAAATTTATTATTATATATTGTAAAATGGTACTTGAACGCAATCAATTTCGCAAAAACCTTAAAAGCAGCGTCAGTTCGAAACTTTTTCATGCAAAAAGCCAGTGAGTAGCCTGAGTGCTTATCATCATTGCATGTGCTTGAATAAGTTTCAGTCTTGATATTTCTTTGAAACCGCTGTGTGTAGTCGACTTTGAAAATGAAGTTAAGGCGCATATAAAATCTTATTCCGGCCATATTCATAAATTTTAGCCACTATAAATTCCGAATGAGCCAATCATAGCCAAATATCCATGCATATAGCCATGAGTGATTTTATTGAGTTGACCCCTACAACCCATTAAAAGCGTGGGGTAGGAGTTCGTATTTTATTGGTTATTTGAGTCTTGGAAATTTTTATTAGGAATTTATTATTTTGTGAGTAAAGACCACCATCTAAAAAAAATAATAATAAAAAAAAGAGAGAGAAACCCCATAAAAAGAATAAACGGGGGAAAAATATAAAATAATGATAAGAAAGATGGTGGGTCTTGTGTTAGTAATTGCCTACGCGCTTGTAAAGGTTTGAATTTTATTGTTTATTTTATGAAGCCTAATGATTAGAAGGCAAGAGTTGTGTAAGAAGCATGCTATAAGCTTCAATTGTACTTCAGTGGTTTGAGCTTTCAGTCTGTTTGCGAGTTTTTGAGTTGAGGAATAGCCTATATTTTAAGGCTACGTTATGAGAGTTAAGTGAAGTTTTTATTTTTGAACGAGGTGAAGCAATTTGCTTCTTGATTAGATTAGGTTGGGTGAGTTATTTAGCCACACGACTTATATATTTCATACTCGTCCAAAGAGTCTTACATTACAACCCGCGAAGACCTTTACTAATTCTTAGTTTTGACAGCACACTTAATTTGCGATTGAAAAGAGATTGATTTTCTGTGCTTATTTATCGTGCATGTAATTGTATGATTTGAGTGTATACACGTCCCATGCAGAAAATACTTGAGTGCTTTTGAGCGTACTTATATATATTATCCTTCGTGAGGAAGCATGATTTTATTTTGGTGCGACAATGTAATAATGGTCAAGTGTTTGACGTTGCGTGACTTGTACTTATATTTTCAAAATTACGTATGTAGCATAGCACGACTCTTTGCTTGAACTTATTTTCATTCTAGTTATACTTCGAAATTATCGTTTGTTCGAGGACGAACAAACCAATAAAACTTGGGGTAGTTGATTAGAGTAGATTTGTCCTTATTTTTATTAGTATTTTATTATATTTTTCTATTTGTTTTTGGTATAAGTTGGACGATTTAAGCATAATTCTGTATTTTTATAGTTCCTGACTTATTTTACCATATTTTAATCATAATTGATGCAAATAGGTGATATTTCGTTGTTTTTCACCTTACAGCTAAGTAACCGGAAGAGTTTAGCGCGTAAAAGATGAAGTTCGATGTTCGAGAATAGAAGAACAAGCTTTCCGGTGAAACGAGTAGCAAAAGATCGAGAATTGGAGACAGACGCGCAGTCGCGTCGACTGACGCGACCGTCGATGCCCCGTCGACGCGAGCCATGATCCGCGTCAGTCGACGCAGCGTCGACGCACTGTCGACGCTACTTGCTGAAGCGTCGATGTCGACGCAACGTCGACGCAACTTGTTGAAGCGTTGATGTCGACGCACCCCGTCGACGCACCTGCCCAGCCTACGCGCACACCTGCCGACCAAGTCTGCCAAGTCCCGCCGAGCACCAGCGCGCGTCAGTCGACGCACCGTCGACGCGACGGCCCAGAATTCGGATTTTAGGGTTTCTTGTGCGCCAAGACTTGCAATATCTATATAAACCCTCTATATTTCGGATTTTGAGGAGAAGACACGACCTCTTAGGGTACTTTAACTTATAATAACAATAATCCCACATCTCATAACGAGATTTGAAGACGGAGATCAAGGATCGAAGAACAACGCGTCCAAAACATCGAATTCGAGTTTGGGATTCAATCTTCACCGAAGATCGACGTGCAACTCCGGAATAGCTGGAGCTTTTACTGCTTTTCTTAGTTCAAATAAGTTCTCTAAACTCTTAGTTAATTTAGTAGTTAATTTCTAGTTTAATTCTTAGTTAATGCTAGAACTAGTTTAATTAGCTTAATCGTTTATGCTTGTTATTGAATATTGGTTAATCTAGTTTATTTATGCACCTTGATTTATGCTTAGTTATTCGTTCTTAGATTCATATGATACATTGCTTAGTGATAATTTATTATATTCATGTTGTTAGATTAGTTGCTATTAATTCTTAGTTATTGAGTTCAAATAGTTTAAATTATTGCTCGTAGTTGGTAATTTAGTTTAGAGTAATTAGTTTAATTATCTTTAATTTAATTATTGCTTTAGTTATAATCATCAATTCAAAATCTTTTAAAACCCCAATTGTACATGTATTTTATTTTAGTTCTTAAATTGAGAAAAACATCTGAAAAACCGAATAGCTGCTTCCTCGAGAGATACGAATCGAGTCAAACTCATCACCCTACAGTTACCTCGTACACTTGCGAGCAAACTGACGTGTTTTAAATTAATTTATTAAAAAGGGGTGCACAAAAGTTTGATTCAGATGTTGAGGATGAGTGATTTGTTGGAGATTGTATAGGTGGTAAGTCTGTGTGTAAGTTGTGTTCATTAGGGAAAGGTATGGTTAATAATGGTGCTTGAGGGACCTGGTGAGGTGTGGGTGAATATGTGGGTTGCTTGTGATGGAGGAATGGAAAGATAGTTTCATCAAACACCACATGTCTTGTTATAATGACTCTGCCATCAGGGAGGAGAACTTTATATCCTTTGTGAGAGGGYCTMTAACCTAAGAAGGTACTCTTAGTGCTRCTAAGCTYAAGTTTGTGCTTATTGTACTYTCTGAGGTGAGGGTAACAAAGGCAACKAAAAAWTCTTAAAATGKTGTAATCAGGTTTCTTTCTGAACAAGCTTTGGTAAGGTGTTTTGTAAGTGAGTAGCCTGGAAGGGGTCCTATTGATTAAGTACACAGCACTAGTAAAAGCTTCATCCCAGTGCTTGGTGGGAACATGAGAATGTGCTAACATGGATAATCCAACTTGAACTATGTGCCTAMGCTTCCTTTCTACAAGTRCATTTTGRTGAGGAGTGTATGGACAAGACATCKTGTGYATTATACCATGTTTTTGGAGGTATGGCRTYAGTGMTTTGAATTCAGTTCCACRATCACTTTGGAGTATCTTTATGGACTTTTAGAATTGTGTTTGGATGAGGGTATGGAAATGTATGAAGGCTTGTGTTGTGTCAGACTTAGCTTTGAGCAGGTAAAACCATGTGTATCTTGTTTTATGGTCAATGAAGCTGACATAATAGGAAAACCCATTGAAAGATTTGACAGGGGATGGTCCCCATAAATCAGTATAAATAAGATCAAATGCAGCATGAACATCAGTTGTAGAATGAGTAAATGGCAGTTTATGAGATTTGGACTCCATGCAAGCAGAACACAAAGAGTTGTTTTTATTATTGGAAAAGGAAATATTACAACTGGATAGAGCTTTTTTTACAACATCTATAGCAGGATGACCTAGCCTATAGTGCCATGTAGACAAGTCTAAGGCTTTATTGGAAACAGATGCAGATAAAACTTCAGGTTGTTGATGAGGAAAAGCAGATGGTTCTTGATGCTGAGCAGTGAGAAGAGTGAAGTGATATAATCCATCTTTAAGCACTCCTCTGAGAAGGGGGAGCCCTGTTGAAATTGCCTTCACAACACAAAATTTAGGGTGAAATTCAAAAAAGACATTGTTATCCTGAGCAAACTTAAACACACTGATGAGGTTCTTTTTGACATGGGGAATGTGTAAAAGGTTTCTGAGGTGAAATTTATGAGGAGAGCTGCTAAATTGGTCAAAAAATACAGAGTTACCAATGTGAGAGATAGTCATACCTGAACCATTTGCCACTTGGACAGTCTCAGTTCCTTGGTACTCAGTGGCTATATTGAGATTGTTCATATCATAGGTCACATGATTGGTTGCTCCTGAATCAGGGTACCAGCTGTTCTCTGAGATTGAATCTTGAGGGCCAATGTTTGCTATGTTGATGGAGGCATCAGGTTGATATGAGCTGTTGGAGGACTGAGAGTAGGTCCTATTTGCAGTATGTGTAGGAGAGTAGGTCATATCCATCCTATAGTAGCATTTGTCTTCTGTATGGTTGGTATAATGGCAGATTTGACACATTGACCTATCTCTTCTATAACCAAACCTGCCTCCTCTACCCCTGTAAGAACCATATCTGCCTCTAGCTTGTCCTCAACCTGCTCTACCTCTCATATTGCCTCTGCCTCTGTAAGAAGATGAAGTTCTGGAATTGGGCCTTAGGTAATTAGGTTTGCAGAAAAGGATGTGTCTTGGCCAGTTGAATCAGTGATCTCTAGTCTATTTTCAAAACTTAGTAGAATAGAATGTGCTTCTCTGAGTCTACAGGGGCTTGATCTTGAAGTAATAGAAACAACAACTGGACTATACTCGGATCCTAGGCCAGATAATAGATGCAAGATTTGGTTTTGCTCTCCAGTGGCTGCAATAAGGTCACAGCAAGATTTGACCTTGTTGATGTAGTCCCTCATGGCTAAAGTTCCTTTCTTCAGTGATTGCAGCTGCATTTTGTATTGCATAGCTTTGGCACTGCTTTCATTTGCAAAGCTAACCTGTAAGGCCTCCCAGATTTCATTTGATGTTGTGAGACCTACTGTTGTAACAAGCACAGTTTCTGAGAGGGATGATAAAAACCAAGAAGCCAACAGTTGATCTTGACGAATCCATATAGAGTATGCTGGATTGAAGCTAGCTTCATTTGAATCATTCAGGATGAACTGGTCTGGGATTTTGTGAGAGCCATCAAAAAACCCGGATAATCCATAGCCTCTAACAGCTGTCGATATTTGTTGCTTCGAGATGAGGTAATTATTATCATTTAACTTTGTGCTTATGAGCTGGCTCTGCAGTTGAATGACCGGATCAGGTAGGTTTGGGGTGGGAGGAGGGTTTATTTGAGACATGTTTATGCAAAACAGGAAAACTTCAAGAACAATATAAATTAAAAGCTTTTGCAGCATGAAAGGGATTGATCACTGCCATGGCTCTAGTACCATGTTAAACAAATAAAATTGATAAAAGAGAATTGCATAAAGCTGCTGATATGAAAAGTAGGCAAAGCATTTTCTTCATTAGGGTTCCAATACACATTGTCTTGCGGCTACAAGGTGAAAGGTCTATAAATAGGAGTCAGAATTATCTAGAAGGGCCCCTACGTGTACATAGGCCATTAGTGCAAACAACATGACAAATCCTAGCCACCTAAACCCTAGCAACGGTCACAGGAGGCTGGTACAAGGCACAGCTGCATTATTTGTCCGGTTGTGATGCATGGCCATGCATGACCTTTGTTTGTGGTACTGAGGTGTGATGCTGAGGTGTGATGCTGATGTGTGCAGACAGCTGGAGTGGTGTGGTGATGTGTACTAACAGTTGTATTGTAGATAATTTACAACTTATGTAAACGATGTAAGCTGATAAATTGCAAAATGAACTTTTGGGTGCTACAATGTTTCAGTTTTAGATCCAAACAGGTCGACATCTAATAAAAACGGCATCATTTGTTTCTAAGTCAACTCAATACTGCTATTTGATGTTCCAATTTGAGATGTTGAAATGTTATATAGTCCATATTACTTGCGTCATGACATAATGGAAATAGATAGTCCCCATACTAATCATTTATTTGGCATGGAGTTTTTTATAACGTGGTTTATGTCAGTTCTCAATACTCATTCCAAAAAATTAAAATAGATTTACAAGTCTCAAAGTCCATCAACTCCAAACATGTTATAGCATAGAATATAAAGTACTGTTTGGCAGTACATAAACAATGATTAATGTTTTTTGTTTTTCTTCTTTTTCTTTTTCTTTTCTAAAGCAGAACAAAGAAACAATATAACAGTATTCTCAAACAATTTTGTTGCGCAGTGTATTTCTCAAAATCAGCATATTATATTTAAAATCAAGAGATAAAATGTATACAATATTAAATTTTGGTTATTTAAAAAAACAACAAACAAGTTCGAATATACTTTTTCCGTTCGAGAACACAAAAAGCTCTAGCTCTCATCAATAAACCAATAGAAAAGAGTGTAAAAATATCGAACTATTCAAGCTTAACTCGTATATGTTCCAACTAAAGCTCTCGTACGGAGTACGATTCTCAGTTTCGGTTTATTAAGTCAAACTGTATTCTTTTTTTCATTATTCCAACCGATACACGAACCAGAAAAACACATAAGGAGTACGCAGAGAAAACTGAAAGACCTAAACAAATTACATCCATGCACGACACAATCACGAAAACATAAAACTCTGTATTGATGTTAACTATCATCATCATCACCCTATTCGTCCTTGTACCTCTTCTCGGTTTCCTCCATGCTTTGAATCTCCTTGTGATACTTGCAGATGCGGTAGATGCACCTGTGTAATAGATACCAAACCAAAAGCATGTCGGTATGAATGTAGTTCCCGGAAAATAACAACAAAACCAACAACAATAATAATAATAATAATAATAATAATAATAATAATAATAATAATATTAATAATATTAATAACAACAAAAATAAAATGCCAGGTCATTTTACCAATAAAGAAGGCATGCAGCAACGCATAAGATCACGTTCCTTTGAGCCTTGTAGGTCTGCATCTCAACACACATAAAAATCGCACGGATTAACGAAATGTGGCTAAAATGGTGAAACAGAAAATAGTAAATGAATCAAATCGTATTAACTAAGAAACATAACATGCAAAAGTGACAGTTGCTAGTGCATAGTCAAGGATGTGCGGAAATTGTATAACTCGCATCTTATACCATTTTTTTTGTTCATTTCAACGAATAAGTAGTGATCCATACGGTATATCTACCAAGATATAGCCTAAATAGTGTCTCTACAAACATTAAAAGGATTTACATGACCAGCAATAATATTTTACGAAATCCAACAGTCACTCAGAAAGAATGGAAAATAAACAATTAGTAATCGGGATCCATTGTTTCTAGCCACCATCTTATTGTGGAGGTTAGTTTTAGATTCCATCACTTAAAAACTAATATATAATAACAAGAAAGATTGCAGATTGTGAACAAAATTTCGTGAAGAGCACACCAGAAACTTCAACAAATTCTTGCATTAGAAAACGTGATTCATTGCAACAGAAACACATTCAAAAATGGAGAACACGGGATAATACGTCTGTTTTTAAACTAATGCAACAAAGGCTAGAAGAGGTCCATTTCCAATAATCTATTTTCATTTTCTCCTATTTTGAACTAATATTGCAGAAATTAACTTAATCTCAAATCTATGTAAAATCGCACTTAACACGGACACAACGTTTTAAGATATTGCCGTGCATAATTTCATTAATTTTGACTAGCAAACTAATACAAAATTAAAAGGCGTATAAACCAAAGGAGGAACATACTGAACGAGCTCAAATTTTTTATTTAAACAGATGATACCAAAAACATGTTAACAATTACATCATGGGGGAAAAACTGTTCTGCTTAATGCCAGTTTCAAACAAGCACGAATTCTCCCAGAAACACAAAAATTGCTGCATATGGTTACAGATATTACTTAAAATGACAATTTATTTAATCCTATATATGAAAAAAGAAAACTGCCCAAAAGAATTACCAACACAATGTGTGTGTGTGAGAGAGAGAGAGAGAGCTAGTACCGATTTCTCATATCGATCCCTTTCAGCAGCAGTGCAAGTCTCCCCACTACACATCAACCGGTGCTCATTCTTCCAGTATACATCTAACATCAAGCGATTACAAGACAAATAATCCCAAATTAATTAGCACAAAAACCCCACTTCAAATTGCAGCAATCGAAGCCCAAAAACCCTAACAAAATTTCAGAGAATAGAAGGAAATTGCATACCCAGAAGCTGAAAGGCGGAGAAAGGCACGATAAACAGCGAGGGCTGGAGAATGAGCGATATGAGTGATGCGATACGAGATTTTACTGCTTTTGGGTATGGCAGCGTCAAGATGACTGCCACCGCGGCCTCCGCCGCCACAACGTAAGCCAGTATCATCCACTGCAGCGCCATTTTTTTCTTCTTCGGTTTTATTTCTTTTTTCTTTTCCGATTGTCCTGATGATTATGCTTGTTGCTTGGTTTTCTATATAATACAATTTTCTGCTTGATCGGCAAAGTCAATAAAATGCTAAAAAATTAGTTCTGCTCTGCACTGGTCTTGACAGGTGGCCAATGAATGCTCCGTTCCAATATAAATTTTGTAGTAATATTTTAAGGGCAAAAATGCAATATAGAATCACTAGGTTGTTTGGCTAAGCTTAAGTTTTGTTAAAATAGTTATCTTCACGCGTTTATAAGTTTTCTACAAGTGTTTAGCTAAATTTATAAAATTATTAAATAATAAGATGTTTGAGAGTTTATAAGCTTTTAACGAGAGTGATAATTTTTTTTCAAAAAAAAATAGTTTATAAACTCTCAAAATAAGATGTTCGTAGTTTATAAGTTGTTTTAAAAAATATATGAACTTACTTTACAAGAAGAGTTTATTTTTATTTTTATTTTTTAATTTTGACCATTTAATTATATTAATGTTATTATTAATATCTTATAAATTATTTCATCTTATTTTATCTAAATACTTCAACCATATTTGGTCTTGGCTTCTGAATGCTAGGATTGAGATTTCGAATCTCAATCATTTTTGTTTTACGATAAAAATTTTCAATCGACAACCAATAATTTCTTATAACTATCCCAAGACTCATCTCTTTTATCTCATCATTATTAAGTTTAAGAAATTAAATATTACTAAATACAATATTTATTTTAAAAAAATACGAGTTATATAAAATTATTACAAAAGGAAAATAAATATAACAAATATAAACTTAATTTTTTTTATTTAATCTTAATATAATGAATTAAAAATAAGATTAAAAATATATATGGAAATTTTTTTACGCCAAATAGAAAAGGCAAAAACAAAGTGAAACAAAATAGATAAAATAATAATAATAAATTATTACGCCTATAAAAATAAATATTAAATATGTTCTAAATCTTCTTATCTAATTTCAATACAATGCATTGATACACATATTATATATCTACACGAACAAATGAGTATCTTAGGCAAAAAATAAAATAAAATAAAATAATACTAATAAAATAATATTACATATACTACAAGTTAAATGTACAACGTTTATTCAATAAGATTATCAGTGCCTTATAAATTTTGATTTTTTATACCACATCTAAACACGCGGACGTTGTATGTTTACATTTTTTTCAAACTAAATATTCTACGGGTTTCCACGTCAATTTCAGGGTATTTTGATATACTTTAAAACTAATTTCATGACTCGCGGTAAAAAAATAAAATAAAATTTGAAATTCTTTATTGTGAAAACCAGTCTTAATGTAATTATAAAAATATATACTTTACAACTAATTTTGTGACTCACGTTAAAAAAAACTTGAAAACTCTTTATTTTGAAAACCAGTCTTACTGTAATTAGAAAAAAAAAATGTTATGATTTGTGTGTAACATAATGAATAATGTACGGTTTGTATGTACCATTTTCAATATTATTTTTTTTTGTATTTTTAATGAATATTACTCATTTCCAAACCCCGCATAATATACAGGTGTTAAACTAGTAATAGTAATATAACAACAACAACAACAACAACAACAACAACAATAATAATAGTAGCAGTAGTAGTAATAATAATAATATATTGGGCAGCAGGGAGGCTACCGTCGCCACCGACCGATTTTTTTTTTTCCGATCATCGATAAATATTTTTGGTGGTTTTTTCTTTTGCCCATAAAACTTCTGTAGGCCAAAAAAATTCTTACTATATGTTCGAACATTTCTTATGTACAAAAATATTTCCGGTCACGAAAAATCATTCTTACTATATGTCCACAATTTTTTTTTACTTAATATCCAAAAAATTCTTACTCGATGAGAACAATTATTTACTTAATTGCAAAAACTTCTTACTTGATGTGTAGATGTTGTTATATATTTCTTACTTATTAAACACAAATTCTTTTTTTTTTCACCAAAAAATAAATAAATAAATAAAAATCGTACTTGATAACAAATTATTGTTATGTATTTCTTATTTAATACAACAATTATATAATTTATTACTTTATAGTGAAATCTTGAACTTTATATTCGAAAAGTTAAGATAATTTCTTACTTTATATCCTATAAATCAAGAAAATCTAGTATTTTATGTTTGAAAAAGTAAGGAAATTTATTATTTTATAGTGAAATATCTTACTGTATTTTTTAAAAAAAGAGACAAATTCTTATTTCATATGCGAAAAGTAAAAAAAAAACAAAAAAAAACAACAACCTATTTTATAGTAAAAACTTCATACTTTATGTACGAAAAAGTAGGTCTCGTATGGTAAAGAAAGATTGGATGAAAAATAGAGTATTTAACTGAGAAGATTAACGGGTCATATCATCTAATTGATATGTTTGGTAAATAGATGTTACAATTAGCTTTTTCGGTCCAAAAGGCTGATTTTGAAAATCTCCATATAAGAGCTTTTTGTGAAGGAAGGTTTTAAAGGTGAGTTGAAGTGATAATTTTATCCTCAAACTGAAAAAAAATAAAATTATTAATTTACATACAAAGATTATTTACAACTTTTCTAATAATATTACTATTTATTCCAATTAAATTTAATATAATAAAAAATTGTGACTCAATAAACTTTTATAAATAATAATTTTTTAAAAATAACTTCTTCTTTTTTTTGTAAAAGTTACTTTAATTATTCAATATATTATAAACTTATGTTATTGACAAAAGAAATATTCAACAATAAATTGAGCGAATTCCATTTCTGGTTATTTTACACGATCAAAAAGTTATCAACTCTCAAATATTTACCACACACTTATATATAAACAACTAATACAATCAGATAAGTCAAATCAGTTAATGGAATCAGCTAGCCGCTATCTGCCAAACAGGTCCGTAAGAATTTTTTTTTTTACTGAATGTACGATAATTTCTTATTTTATAGTGGAATTAATTACTTTATAATTTTTGGGAAAAAAGATCTCGCTGAAATTATTTTTTGGCGTGTGGTCATCGGAAAAATTTTCGCCGGTGGCGATGGCCGAATAGTGGCTAGCAGACGACGGGCGAGCTTGAGAGGGTGGGATGGGGTACTGATGATGGTGGTATTTGTTACTGATATTGTTATTATTATTTTAATAAAAATAATTTTATAATTTCATATTTAAGGGTTGAATTATTTAATATTTTGCATAATTAACATAAAATATTTGATAAAAAATATTTTCTTCTATGTAGTATAGCAATAAGTCACACCAAAGCTCAGACTTGGAGAATCACAACCTAATTTGGCCCTTAGTTGAGTCTATCGAGTCGGACCATATACGAGATTTATACAAAAAATAAATATAAAAAATATTTGCGAGAATTATAAAATTTCAAATTTAAAATAAAAAATTGAAATGATGTGTTCTCTACCCATGCCATGTTCAATTTATTAATTATTACAATTATTAATTAATATTATATTTTAATATTTAGATTAAATTTGTTAAGAGTTATATTTACATACTTGTAAAAATTCAAAAGGTATCACATTTTCAACCCATCTCTAATCTATATTAATTAATTATTATTAACTCATTTTATATTTTTATATTTAGATTACTTTTGTTAATAATAATAGTTACATACTCTGAAAAATTCAAAAGGTGTCATACTCTGAAACCTTCTCGCATTGTGTCATTGTCTAATAGATATTAATTGATTATTATTATATAATTTTATTTTTTTATATTTAGATTGAATTCATTTACTAGTATTTAGTTACATATTCCAATTATTACAAATATATCGTAATTTACCTATACAAAATATTTATTTTAAAAATAAATTATTTCAAATTTTATTGTAAATATAATTTATTTAATTATTTTCATTAATATGTTTTTTTAAATTAAAAATATTTCATGTGTAATTTGTCTTTTAATTAAAATAATTAATTCCCAGGAGGTCGATGGTCTGCATTGGATTGAAGAATTTCCCCTCTTTCTATTGAATAAAGGCTAGATCAGATCTTCATAGGTAGTGACCCAGCTAAAGTTGCATTAAAGGGCTGGATGCCTATTTCAAGAAGTGGAGTTGCAGTCTTTTCTGGGGCAAAAGCAGGAATATTTGCTCCAGTGTTAGAAGGATGAAATTGCTAGACCGGAGAAGTCCCCGGCAGAGGAAAGGGCTGTAGGTGATGGCGCGTTCTGCTTCTTATCTAGAGAGGGGCGCTGAAATCCTTTCTATTGGTTCGTGCGCGGCAGCTGGTATAGATGAAGAAAGGCGGGCCGCTTTTTRGGGACCTATTCTATTATATTCTATTAATAGGCGGAAAAGCGAAATAGGAAAGCGGCCGAGCTGACTGATGAGTGCCTTTTTAGCCTTTAGAAAAAAGGCTCTCATGTGAAGCTAACATGGCTGGCTACATTRAAGTATAGCCAAATCACGATGAGACGGGACGGACGGTCAGAGGCCGCAGCGGGACTACCACTTGGGATGGGAATGGCTCAGCCCACATGCATCATTTGATGAAAGCACTCCAGTCCAGTRGCCTCCTCGAAGTGGTTTGTCAACCACGCTTTCCCTCCCTCAAAACAATGCTCCTCGTTGCAAGCAACCTGGGGCTTGCCTTACCTCAACATCTAAATAAAGAAAGGGCGGGCGCCGAAAAAGAAGCAGCCCAGCCTCTTCAAGAAAGCTTTGCTTGGTAGGCGCTGCCTACTCACTCGGACAATGCTCTGAACACTTTCGTGTGCAGTTCCGCCCCCTTATCCCATGCTGAGTCACAGGCAGCGCCTCGAAAAGCACGGACGAGCCACATAAATTTTTTTACTAATTATTATGACTTATTTATATTTTTATATTAGGAGTATATATAAAAGAAACTTATTGAATTGTATAAAATATAATAAAAGAAAACTATTAAGTTAGGCTAAATATAATAATAAAATAAATTAGGCAAGATACAATAAAATAAAATTATTAAATTAGGTATATATTAGACTTGAATGACACATAAGCAAACGAAGCACCAATTTTTTTTATTATTATTATCCAAGCGAAGTATACGAAACAGACACATAGATTATGAGGATTTTGCAATAATATAAATTTGTTTAACACCCGTGTATTACACGGGACTTATCAAAAGATAAAATATAAAAACTATTTGTGATAATTACTGAATTTTAAATCTAAAATTAAAAATTAAAATACTGTATTCTCAACCCGTGCCTTGTACATGTCTAATTTTTTTTATTAATTATTATAAATATTATATAATTTTGTATTTGAGTTTTAAATTAAATTCATTAATAATCTTAGTTACATACTTACAAAAATTCAAAAGGCGTCACATTCTAAACCCGTGTCTAATATTTATTTTATTAATTATTATTATATTGTTAAATTATTTTATATATTAATATTTAGAATAAATTTATTAATAACTATTAGTTACATAATTTGAAATATTCAAAAGATGGCATACTCTCAACGCGTGCCGTATTGTACTGATGTCTAATCAATGTTTATTAATTATTAAATATAATTTAATATTTTTATGTTTAAACTAAATACATTACTAATATTTAGTTACATACTTATATTATTATAAATAACTCACATCTTACCTATACATAATATTTGAAACTCCAAAATTAAAACTAATTTAAATTCTATTATCAATAAAACTCATTTAATTATTTTTTAATAAAGTTTTATTGTAATTAAAATTATTTTATATTTAGTTTGTTTTTTTAAATAAAATAACTAATTTAGATCTTATCTACTAATTATATATGTATGACTTTTTATATTTTTGTATATTAGGAGAATCAAAGGAAAATATTAAATAGAGAAAAATATAATAAAAGAATTAAATTAGGTAAGATACAATAAAAAAATATGAAGCACTGATACGGGTACGGGACACTGGTACGATACGATACGGAAATACGTTATTTATTGAAAATTTTAGAATATGGGTACGGTAAATTTTAAATGTGATAATTTCAAAAACACATAAAACAAGTAACTTATATATACAATAAAAAATATTTTATTTTTTTCTTAAAACCTATAAACATTTGTACTATCTCTCTCAATTTATGGTTCCATATATGATGAGTTAAAATTCTTATTACGTTTTATTTATTAAATTCAGGAGTCGTGACAGTCAAAATTGTGCGCAGAAGTGTCGTATCCGGTACGGGTACGACATCCTCGTAAAAGTATTCGTGCTTTATAAATTAGTTAAATATTAGAATCGGATGACACATAAGCAAACGAAGCACCAAAATTCATCAAAATTTTTTATTTGGCAAATAAAGCACACAAAGCAGACACATATATTGAGAGGATTTTGTATTAATATATAACGGTGATTGGGCCAATCCGATCCGGACCTTATAGCCGCTTGAACTGGGCCAACACTCTCTTCGATATTTGGGCTTAAAAACTGATATCCGTCATGCATATATGTGTCTCTAAAAAGTAAAGCCCCCATTATTTTTCCATTCTGCATCCGACGATTCAAAGTTTCAAACCCCTAAAATCCCCCGCTTCGAACACAGCAATGGCGGTAAGCTCTCGTTGTTGTTAATCTTACAATTTTTATCTGTTGTTGGTTTCTTGTGTATTGCGGCATAATTGTTTTGCTGTGTTACTAAATAACTTTAATTTGCCTCATAAGATACATGTAGGAAAGAAAAGCTTGAAGGTTCTTGTGGTAATTGTGTAATTATATATAAGAAAAAAACTGCAGGATTTTATTTTATCTCTGTTTTGTTTTTTGATTTATCTATGAAGGTGTTTATATAGTCTGATGTGCCTTACCTTTGATACAATCAGAATAACTAATTGGGTTAATTTGATTATTTCTTAGTTTATTCCAAGAGAGAATTATAACTTTGTAAGAGCCATAGCTGTAAACTTAACTGTGTGAAGCTGTTGTTTATTTGTTTTGCATAGTGATGTCATTACTTGTCCATCAAATTTTAGTTTTTGTTTTATCTGAGTTTCATGCTTTTACCAAATGGATGTAATTATTATTATTATTATTATTATTATTATTATTATTATTATTATTATTATTATTATTATATTTTTACTTTTACTGCAACTCAGTGCTTCCACATGTTTTTACTGCTGAATTTTGGTACCTGATAATCTGAAATATTTGCTGAGCTTTAGTTTTTTTGCCTTACTATATCAATAATAGATATGAATGTTTGGATATAGTTTTAGTTTATTGTTGTTGTGTTTGTAGACTGTTCCAGTTAATCCGAAGCCTTTTTTGAACAATTTGACTGGGAAGCCTGTAATGGTGAAACTCAAATGGGGAATGGAATATAAAGGTAATTTTTAATTTTATTTATTATTTTTTTGTGCTTCTTGGAAATCCAAGTTCTCGGGTTCTATGCTCATTTGTTCTGTTTACTGATATCCAACTTATATCTTAATATCTCCTCGTGGGTTTCACTTTCAGGTTTTCTTGTCTCTGTGGATTCCTACATGAATTTGCAGGTACCACTTAGAAACTTGAAATTTTAATTGTTGAGCATTCTTTAATGCCAAAGATGTATGAGCACATATATCTGGTCTTTGTGTTGTTGAACCTTTTTAATGCCAAAGTATATGCTTGATTCATTGGACTCTTAATTTGAGGGGTTTGTGTAGCATACTCATTAATAGAGCCTTTTTTCATAATTATTTGAGAAATAAATTTGTTCTTTTGTTTTGTTTCTGTTTGTTCTTTGTTCTTGTATTTATTGTTATTCTTATCTTCATTATTATTATATTATTCCATTTTTATTCTTATTTGGTTTTTGGTAAGATAACGTATTTGTGAGTTGTATAAATGTGTCATTGCAATATATATTTTCTTAAGTTGGGGAGTTAAAAGTCAAGTCATGAATATTTTCCAATAAATATTCCTAAAGAAATATGGGCTAATGTATGAAATTTGTATTTAAATCAAGAGTGGAATTGGGAATTGTTGCCCTTGGACATAGTTATGAAACTATTTTATCTCCGTTGTTGACTTGCAATTTTTTGTCAGCTTGCAAATGCCGAAGAATATATCGATGGGCAATGCACAGGAAGTCTCGGGGAGATCTTAATCAGGTACTCAACAAGCTGATTCATTAATTCTTAATCTTATAATCATCTTTTCCGAAACTCATAATATCGCGTATTCTTGTATATATATTGTAGGTTTCCATAGTCAGCATTGCATAATTTGTTACAAGATTTGAATGAAATGTTTGATACTAAGATACCGACTAACATGGAATTACATAAAACAATTTTCCTTTATGTGTTAAAATTTTGACAGTTGATTTTATTTATAACAATTCGAATGGCATGTTGCGTCTTGCAGATGCAATAATGTTCTTTATCTTCGTGGGGTATCGGAGGACGAAGAAATCGAAGAAGCAGAACAAGCAGAACGGGACTAGGCGAATTTTCAAGTATCCTTTGGGGTTTTAATGTCCTTTCCTACATTTCATTCAAACTGAAAAAAAGGAGAAAAAAAAAAGAAGCAAATTGTATTGTATCAGAGCTAAGAGAATTAATTAACTTAAACCCTGTTGGATGAACCTAGTTAATTTCTTGTTGGGCAAAAAAAATGCAACCGATTGTGTTATAACATGGAATATGTAGATTTTCTGGCTTTTTATTGCTAAGGAACACAATATCGGTACATATTTCAGATTTCGTACTTTCTTGCTTGAAACTAAAATGCACGAAAGAAATTACAAGATGACTCGGTGAGCTGGTCGATTGTGCACTCGATCACTTGCTCAAAACAGCTTTAGATGACCAGAAATTATGCCCTTGCGTAGTAAATTATAAGCTGCTGTGTTTGGCTTTTGATTGAGCTCTTTTTGCATAATATGGATTCCGGACATTGATGATTCCTAGTCTTGTTTTATCTCTGTGATCACATGAACACCCAGCCTCGTTTTAGCACATGGGGTTAAAATGCACCAAAGCAAATATAATTATAAAGCCATCCATTTTATTGCAGAAATATCAACTTTAGTATGAATTATGAATTAAAGCTCTGTTTCCTTAAGCTTGTACCTCTTCACACAATTCTTGATATAATAACATAAATTTGAGCTAAGATGAAAGAACAAGTACCTTGACTTCTTTGATAGGAGTAAGAAAAACCAGACATCTGAGTAACCTTTGCATCTTCCAGTAGCTTAACAAGATTAGGGTCTCCTCCAATTCGAGCTTCGTCTACCGGAGTTCTACCCCACCTGTCACCAAAAAATAATAAAAGGTAAAACAAAGACATTCATTAATACACCTCGGTTCGAGTCACTGTACTACCTGTCTGTTGCAAAGACACTGGCCCCCGCTTTTAGCAGCAAAACGGATTCTTGAAACAACCCTTCTGATGCGGCTAAGTGCAACGGTGTTCTAAGGTCGTAATTCTTGGAATTAGGATTAATCCCATTAGRCACCAAAACCCTTTTTAGGAAATCCAAATCCTTTCTCGCAACGGCCTCACAAAGACAACTCCCAACGTTGTCGATGGATAATGTTGCTCCAGCTGAGACCAGCAAAGACGCAACACCGTCATGACTGTTCTTGATCGCTTCAAATAACGGTGTCTTTCCAWAATTATCTACCAAAAAACATCATAAATTACAACAAACTTATTTATTATCATTCTGTCCTTTCTTTTAATCAAGAAAATTACCTCGAAGATTGATCTCAGCATTTAATTGGATAAGGAACTCGACAATGTCTTCGTGTCCCTTGGATGCAGCTCGATGCTGAAACGTAGTAATTTTTTGTGTAGTGTTATCAAGTGTTTCAAAATTTTTTGTAAAAATATATTCTGCAGAATTTAGTCAGAATCTAAAAGCAGTATTATTGTCTACAAACTCTAAAAAAAAGTGATTCTTAGCTTCTAGTGGGAAAAATAAGTGTATTTTTCTTCAGTTAGAAGCTGAAAATCACTTTTTTGTTTCCAGATTTTGCAAACAACCCCTTAACATATTAAAAGCGCACACACACACACCAGAGGTGATTGTCCATTATAGTCCATCCGATTAGGATCAGCTCCGGCTTCGACTAAATGTCGCAGACCATGCAAATCTCCATCATTAGCGGCACAATTCAATCTCATGGCCAACTCCGATTCACGTTTCTCGATCTGTATCACGATATCAGACTCCAAAATCTTGTTTCGAAGATTACATTCTCGTCCCTTAAAAAAAATGAAAAGAATACTTGAATTTCAAGACAGCTTTCAAGAAATTGTCCAAATTAAAAGAACAAGATCACAAAATCAGCTAACCTCAAGGAGATTATTAATAATTGTTCGCCCATCGGAAAAGTATATCTCGATAACTTCTATAAGGGCTTGTTTTTCTATACGTAGTAGCCTCGACAGCTCAGCTGCATGAACTGTACGGGGTTCTGGGATGTTACAAAGGACAGAAATGTCCCCGATGGAACTGTTAATCTGTATACTAGGAATAATGGATCCGTCTGTCCCTGGATTTCTTACTTCAACCTGCACGTATTCTTAACTTACTAAATCCTAGCAGTTCAAATTAATTAGGGATAATTACAAAAACGCAACCCTGTGGTTTCGGGTAATTACAAAGAGTCCCAGAAAAGTTTCAAAATTACAAAATACCCCTTGAAGTTTGATTCTACCTAAATCCAAGTGGATATATACATTTTTTTTTTGCTTACAAAGGAAGAAAATATAAAACAAAATCAAACATCTAGGGGTCATTCTGTGATTTTAAAACTTTTATGGATATTTTTGTTAATATTCCAAACCTAAAGGGATGGTTTTTGTAATTATCCCAGTTGATTATAAGTTTTCCTCAAACTACATTCACAGTGAAGTTTCCTTTCAGGGATTAACTACCAAAAATACCCTTGATATTTAGCCTAATTACAGAAAAACTCCAGTTATTTTTCATTACAATTAGCCCTTTTGAGGGTGCAATTTGTAAAAATAAAGCAAATCCCAACAGGTATTTTAATCTTAAAAGATAAGTAACTTTTTTTTTTTTTTTTTGTAATTAGGCTAAATTAAGGGTTGTTTTTGTAATTTACACCTTTTTTTTTCCAAGCGCTTGCATACCAGTTTACCATCACAAAGAAAATAAAGCTGATCAGCATTGCTTCCTTCTTCTACAATCACTTCTCCAGGAAGAAAAAACTCTTCGTGTATTCGGATCGCCTAAATATATCAACACAATGAACAAAGGCAAATTATTTTTAATATTAACACAGCTATTGTTCAACCTTATGAAATTGTAGGAGCAAGGTGTCACTAAGAATTAATTAAATACGACTTACAATTTTCTTGATAAAGCTCTCTGAGCAACCTTTGAAAAGAGGAACTTGTCTAACGTAAGGTTCGTATAATTTGTTCGATATCTGCAAATAAAAAAAAATAAAATAATGATAATAAATGTTTAATAATAGCACTTTTGTTTTTCTTTTTGTAAAAACCTTAGCTCGAATAGTGAGTGGAATATCTTTAAGAGCAGACGAATCGGTGTGACTACTTTCGTACTGCAATTTAATATGGCCTTTGATCTCTCTGCTTATGTTCTTTCCCAGCTTATTTCTGTTTATATATTTATTTAATTCCTCCATTTTATCTCTAAACCTTTCGGTTTTGGACCCTTTAACGATCAATGCAGTCATGTTGCCAAGTAAATAAGCTCCGAGGATCATGTCAAACGACACGTATATCATCACAAATATCATTTCTCTTGTGTTCACCGCATGAATTTCACCATAACCTGTACCATATATAGTTGCACTCAAATTAGCTCTCCAAAGAGTCCAACCTATGTTTAAAAAAAATTACAAAACCCCCTTGAAGTTTGTACTAATTACAAAATCCCCAGATGCTTTTGAAAACTACAAAAAAACCCGTCTAAGTTTGGACAAATCACAAACAAGGAGAAAAAAAAAAAAAGCTCACCAACTGTAGCCATGGTGACGACAGCGAAATATAACGCCGTTATATAACGCGTCCAAAGATCGATATCTCGGAAATTCGCATAACTATAGTCTCCCAACTGTAAGCTTCCAATCCAAGTGTAACCTTCCTTTGACGGAGGCAGAGTCGTCGCCAGATAGTAAAATATACACGCAGCCGTGTGCGTGCAGTACAATTCGACCACGAATAGCTTTATAATTCTCGTGAAGAGATAGTTAATTCGCATGTTCTTCTCCATCTTTTCGAAAAACTCGGTCACTCTAAGCGCTCGGCTTAACCTGATCCATAGCATATATCGTACGAGTTCTTTTCTGCCACAAGCCTGATGATTATGATATATGTACAAAATTTAATTATTTCATCCATGTTAATAGGCTAAATTGCAAGTTTATTCCTATAATTATGTGGGTGATCACTTTAATGGTTGATGATTGCAAAATATAAAATAAAAATCGTAAATTTCAAAAAGTTCTTGATTTAAGTCATTTGACCTTATGTATGACATCCCATGGCATGCAGCCTAGAAGATCAATCAAAAACCGAGACTTGAGGTACCTACAGCATCAACATTAGTACCTCACCAAGATTTCAAGAAAATGCAATACACTATCAAAAATGTACTTAAAAAAAAAAAAAAAGAGTGATCACCGGATGGCGATGAGTTTGCGATCATAAACAATGCAGTAAGAGTGAGGGTCACGATATCCGACGAAGAAGCACAGAAAAATGTCGATGAGGAAAGTGAACTGGCCGGCGATGTCTAGAAGAAAAAGATTCTCACGGAGGCCTCTGAAGAATGCAAATTCGAGCGGTGTGAAGAAGGAAGAGTAAACTGCCCATATCAGAATGAAATGTGTCCATGCAACGTACAACCTGCACATTTATCTTATTTATAACTATTATTTAAAATATTCTTTCTTTTTCCATTCTTCAATTATTGAAATATTGTACATGGAGAACATGTGAGAAATTATTATAAATTTTCTCATTATTTTTAGCTGGTTTCTTTACTTTTTTTTTTTGGGTTAATTACATTAACTAGCTACCCTAATTAAGGTTTAATTAGACTAATTACCAAAAAAAAAAAAAGAAAAAAAAAAAAGAAAAAGTGATGTTTCAAAATTACAATTGCTCCCTTGATATTTGTTTCTTATTTACGAATCGCACAGTTAGGTAAAAATCAAGATTGAACACATTTTTGAAAGCTCGGCTCGAGCTTGTGTTCATTAAGTAAAAAAACACAAAATACGTGTAAATATATCAAACAACTCGAGCTCGATTCGTGTTCGGCTCGATTAAGACTCGTTCGAGCTCGATTTCAATTAAAATTCAAACAAATTCAAACATAAATATTAAAGCTCGATAAATTTTCAAACAAGCTTGAAGAGTGGTGTGTTCGGATTGATAAAGTTACATTAAAAACCATCAAGCAATTAATTAATGAAGTTTCAAAGAAAATTACAACTTTCATGTACACAATGATTCTTGGTATTAGAAGCTAAAAATTATAAACAGATATATATATACCAGTTTTGAGGATTGATAATGTATCCATGGTGGGAATGGGCTCTTCTACTTCCAGTACTCCTCATATGGCTACTACTGCCAACAGAAATAGAGTCTGCTTGTCCAGAACAGTAATTTCTCAATGATTTCAAAGGATAAATATTTTTCCATGGTGATGAAGATGTTTTAATAATGGTGGTATCTTGAAGTGCATGATCAATCTTCAACTCTTCATATTCTTTTTCTGATTCATCATCTTCCCTTTCTCTTCTATTCATCTTCTTCAATCTTTTTTTTTTTTTTAAGACATGTGTAGTCACATACTATTCTTATTCACATTAATGTGAGTTTTTTTTTTTTTTTTTTTGGGTGGGGGTGGGGGTGGGGTACTAATTGTTTATTTGTACCTTGTGATTGGATGTATCAATAACATTCACTTGTTTTTTTAGTCTGTATTTCGCAATTTATAATACGCAAAATTGCTATTTGTTTGTGATTTTTTTTTTCTTTGGACAACATGATGTTCATTAGTTAGCAGTTTGACAATATTGTTGAAATTCAGTTGTTTTTGTTTATAAATATTGTACTACTTTCAAGTCAATTACAAATTAATACCCTCCATGTGAAAACATCAAATGCATAAAGAAAAAGGACTAAAAAGATTTCATATAGAAAATTAGCAGTTGCCTTAAATTGCCAGAGGAATTTTGCGACAATACATTTTTTAATAGTTAAAGTGCTTTTTTTTTTCTTTCTCTGGCATAAGGAAGGGCAGTTCACAGTAGATTTTACATTATACCAAAGAAACGTACAGTTTCACAATTGTTTGTCTACAATTATTATCCCATTCATTTCCGCTGGAAGCTTACTCAGGATAATATCTTATTCGTGTGTAAGGCTGCAAATGAGCCGGGCCCAGTCGAGTCGAACTTTTGAATGTCCAGGCTTAACGAGCTCGAGCCGGGCCGAGCTTTTAATGAGTCTAAAAAGTGTAGAATCGAGCTCGATTCATTAAGCTTAACGAGCCTAAATGAGCCCGACCTCGAGGTTATTTATTGAAGTATCGTAAATTTAAAATTCAAAATTATATAATATAAATAATATGTTTTATTAATTAATATTATTATATATAGTAATGAGGCTCTTTTTGAATCGGCTCGTGAGCCAGCTCGCAAACTTAAAGAGCATCTCAATCTCACATCGTTTAAATATTAGAGCTCTATTTTGTCTTCAACTCGGCTCGTTTACTTAACGAAATCGAGTTGGGTTTAAAACGAGTCGAGTTCGAGTAAATTACGAGCAGCTCGACTCATTTGTTTGTAACTATACTAGCGTGTGGTGGTAAGAGAATCATATTCAAGATAATTAAAAGTCTTAGAGTTAAACTTTATTTTCAGTTATACAACTTTCTAATTACTTGTCAAATAAAGTTGCAAGCTTTTCGAATTTCACTAGACTTTATTCGGACAACAGTGAGAAGTTATTGGACCATTGTCTCTTACCATCGTTTCTCGTTTATTCGAATGATCATAAGTTGGTCTCTATTGAAGCAAATAAATTAATAAACTATTTAAGCATCTGAGACGATTCGAGGGCTTTATTTGTTTTCATAGGACATTACAACACTAATGAGATTTTAGTTCTTGAACTATGAGTGCGAGGAAAACAACTTTTGGCCTTTTGGTTTTATTCCACAAAGGCAAAATAGATAAGAATGTAAAGATAATTTGGGTGGTGGGGAGAGGGGCGATATATAGTTCTGAGACCATACCAAAGAGACTCTCTATAATGGTTCATTAGTTAATTTATGGAGTTCAAATAATAAAAAGAGCCGGATATTGACACCTCAAAATTTTATAAGTTGACCCTATTATTTTTTGGACAAAAATAGACATATTTAAAAAGACAAAAATAATCCTCTTATAAAATTAATTTAAAAATTATAAAAAATACATTTTCTTCTTTTTCCCAAAACCTTCAAGAGCCACCTCAAAACAAAACCCATTAATGAAGGATGCTAGTATAAATAAAATGAATGATACAAGTTTTTTGCAAAATTTCTCAGTGTTACAATAACCACATTGCTATTTTTGTGCACATAAATTGGTTTATTAGGGATTATTGTCGGGATTGTGTTCAAAACTGGTAATGATGAATATAAACAGGTTGTTCGAAATTTTTTTTTCGAACATATCATAATTTCTGTTAAAAAACAGACTGTTCAGACCAAATTTTCGTACATGTATTTCGAGTTCGAAAATTTGCTTCCAACAGTCTATTTTTTTGCCAAAAAACAGAGTGTTTTAAAAAAAAAATCGAACATTAGACATTTGTTCTATGAAAATTTTCGAACATTACACATTTGTTCAAAAACAAAATTCGAACACTGCTTCATTGTTTTAGAAACCAGAGTCGAACCATACGTAGTTCAGATGATTCTTTTTCAATTTTTTTTTTGGAGGAACACCAATTTCTATATAAGAGACTTACCCTAGATGTTTGATTGCTTATTATGATCCGTCTTCTTGTTGTTGTTTTTTTCATAATATTTCGGGAAAAAAAACTTCATTTTTCTCATTTTTTTCTTATCATTCTTCTTCATTTTTTTTTCCTTTCTCGTCTTCTTGCTTTTCTGCGTTTTCTTCATTGTTTTTCCTTTGTTTTATTTTATAATCTTTTTTGTTTATATTATATATTAGATATGGGTAAAATAGGGAGTTTATGGGGCTGATTTAGTAAAATTTTAATATATTTAAAATATTATTGGGGTGTTCTTATCCATGGGGTCAACTCATCAAATTTTGGGGTGCAAATATCCGCTCCCATAATAAAATTCGCTCCAACAGCCTCCTTATATGAATTTCTCAAATTTAGGAATTCCCTACATTTTATTCAAACTCCCTACATCTAGAGAACCAAATATGGCTCCCTATTATTATTATTATCATTAGTTTTTAAATTGAGTCCCTGTAAATGTATGATAAAGAGTTTATTAATAGGGAGTCTGTTGGAGTAAAAGTAGAATAAGGAGTCCCTAAAATAGTGAGCTGACATAAGTAGGGAGTCTGATAAAGTAAATTGGGATAGGGAGTTGAAATAATAGAGAGAGTTAGTTTAAGGAGTGAGATTTAAGGAGTTTGATAGACAATCTATTGGAGTTAAGTGACTGAGTACGAGACTTGCAGATATTCAAATTGTATTCAAAATTAAATTAATTAGAATTGAAATTGAAAAGTATAAATTAGTTGTTGATCAATATTAGAATCGAGTCAGTTTCTTCCCCCCTAATCCCTTCAATTAGGAGAGAGTATATCATAGACCCACGTGCACCTTGTAAGGTGCATCATTTAATTTAATTTATCATCGCATATAACTGACATATATCATCACATATAAATGATACATATCATCACAAATAATTGAGATTCTAAATCTAGAATCTAAAATCCTAAAATTAAAAAAAAAAAATCTGAAACAAAAAATTAGACCCTCAAAATTAAAAATTAAACCCTAAAATGAAAAACTAAACCCCAAAATTGAATATTAAACTCTAAATCCTAAATTTCTATCATATATCATCACATATAAATGACACATATCATCACATATAATTAACACATATCATCACATATGACTGGTAGAATGATAGATTTTTGTCGGGGCCCTAAAATGGAAAATTAAATAAAAAATAAAAAACTAAACCTTAAAATGAAAAATTAAACCCTAAAAATAGAATACTAAACCCTAAAATGTAAAACTAAACCCTAAAATGGAAAAGTAAACCCTAAACTTTAGATTTTTATCACATATCATCACATATAACTACCATATATCATCACGTATAACTGTCATATATCATCACGTATAACTGAATGATAACAGATTTTACAGGGTGCACTTAATAAATTGCATTAAACTAGAACCTGTAACCGAATCTAAAATCAATTTATTGTTGTATTAAATAATCCATTCATTTCTAAATGGTTATAAATTATTGTTGTAATATAAGGAACATAAAAAGTGGATTAATTTACCTTTCAATTGAAAATCATTCTTATTCCTAAACTATCTCCCTTTCACTCAAACACATATTAATTCCAATAATAATGATGTCCTAAATTATAATGCACTAGCTGTACTGTACAGGTATTAGTTCGACACTATACTGTGCATCAAATCTTTATCTCATTTTATATTTCACTCAAAATAAAAGATGTTCATGTTAACTTTTTATAATATGGACCATCATATCACGACAACCAAAGAATCCATGCCAGCGTGTCAAAACTTGAATGAGTCATTGTCCAAAAGCTCTTTGTTGGTCATATCTTATGATTCAATAATCAAAAAGTAGTAAAGTAAATTTACTAGATTGACTCTAAAACGTGTTTTCTTCCACGTAAATTAAATGTATAGTTCCATTCTCATAATGTATTTTTTAATGATAATCATCAACATGAATATCATCTAACTTAACAAGGTTCGTTTCGCTCTTGGTCCATACTGAGCTTTTATAACTTTAATCAATGTGCCACTGGACTTCGAGACTTTATCACATATAAATATCAATTCAGTGAATAATTGTCTATCTCTCGACAAACTTTCACATTCTTCAGAGATGAATGAAATACTTTTCATTCTAATATTTTACATTATTTACTAGATATGTTACATTATATCTAATGATTTTCTCATGAACCTTGTATGAGAATGTGTGGTAAATAAACTCAATTACATTCAATGCTTTAGAATGAAATTAAAAATTTACCAATAAGCCAAAAATAATTAAATCGGGCCACATCACATAAATCTAACTCAGAATAAATTTTAAGACCAAATACAATAGTCTAATGTGAATGATTGATTATACTTTCATCACTCAAAATAGAGGATATCTATTGACTAAGAAAGATTATTGGGGAACCTCCATGACTTCTACCATGACCAATAAATATCACGAACTCTTACATATCTTACCTTGTGTTTCATTCTTCCCACATAGGTAGAGATCAACATATCTCTCCACCTTTACATTAAGGTTATTTTCACTATTCAAATCGATCATGGTTAGCCTCAATAAATTTCTTTATCCGGAGGTCTAACATTGGTATTATGAAAAATAATGTCATGTCTCTCAATGACTTACTATCATAATTAATATTATACGAGTGCATCAGTATGTTTGCTCAAGTGAAAGAAAATAGAATGAGATCGTATCTCTCAATTACTTATTGTCATTTAAAATGACTTTCTTTTTCACATATGATAAGACATATTTTTAGTCGCAACATATCAAAGTCATTAACCCTTTTTAGCAAGCAAACCAATTTCTTTTCACTAAATTCTTAGGCTTGGAAGTATTGTTTCATAAAACTCTCAAAATATTAATTTAGAGTACATCCAAAATTTATTGAGATTTTGAAACTACATATACTCCCAATATAAGATTTGGGGTCAATATGAATTCTCAAGTTCATAAGAGAATTGACTTTGACAAGGTTTGACGATTCTTTGTCAATTAGGGGTTGATGGATGATATTATTGTGGAATTGTAGTTATTCTAGTTTCCACATCAAACGAATAATGGTAGTACTCAATTTATTTTGAGTATATTAAATTGTATTTAGATTGAGTTAGTTTAATCAATTTCTTTAGATAACGAATTTGAAGAATATCTTTTTCTTTAATATTATGTGAATATACTTTGTCACAAGACTTATTTATATAATAATTTATTGTTCATGAACTTTCATTATCATGAAAATATGTAAATGTACAATCAATAATGTATACATTGAAAGTAGTTTATAAAATCAACTTGAAGGGAATTACCAACATACACGAATCTATCAATTCATCGAAATTCATGATCAACATGCATGAAATCTATCAATTCATCGAAATTCATGATTAACTAAACATATTGGTAAAATTGTGATCAATCTCTCATCTAATCGTATAAATAACTTTATTTACGATTTCTAAATTAGAAATCATCTAAGAGCATAAATACAAATATATTATGTACTCTATGAATATTATTAAAGTATTGCAAAATCTCATGTTTCTCAATATTTCACATAACATCACATGCATATAATCATAGTTAACATATATACATATACATGCACAATAATACATACCATGCCATATATACATATTGCCAAATATTTTTAGTCGCATTTAATAAATAATAGGTTAATTCGAGTTACTTTGTAGGAAAGTCATAATTCTTTCTTAATTTTGTTTTTAGATTTAGGATTATAAAAAGCTTCAAATCCGATCTCCACCGTACAGATTAAATAATAGGGTAATTCGAGTTACTTTGTAGGAAAGTCATGATTCTTTCTTAATTTTATTTTTAGATTTAGGATTATAAAAAGTTTCAAATCCGATCTCCACTGTAAAGATTCAACCTCTACATGTTTTTAATAATATATTCAGAATTCAGCTTCATCCAACAGTTAGATTGTGCGTAATTGGATTTTTAAAATAATCTGGGCAGACAGTTCTGAGAAATAGGATCAGCTCTGTTCAAAATTTATTATCGGATACTTCAGACTTCATATTCAAATCTCCACCGTTCATATTAAACCTATATATGTTTGGAATAACATATCAAAAATTGATCCTGATCCAACGGTTCGATTGTGAGAAATCTTATTTTTAAAAACTCTGCACAGAAAATTACGAAAGTAGAATCTGCTTTGTTCGAAAATTTATATATATTTTCTCGTATATTCGAATCAGATCTCCACCATTCAGAATGTAATTTAAAATTTATTGAAGGTTCTGTAAAATTTTGAACTCTATCCAACGGTTGAAACTCGAGAAACCGATTTTTCAAACATACAACGCAATTAGATTTTCGCCGTACGAAAAACTGTATAATTGTTGCTTTGGTTATGGAGGCTTATTCTCGATCATTAGGTTAGAGTTTTGTACTTATAACGTGTAAAAGAAAAAGCGTAAGGAGAAGACATAAAAGAGAGATGAAGGAAGACGGTAGAAATTAGGGTTCTCTTATTCATCAAAGACTCCCTTTATATAGGGTATCAATTACATGTTTTCATAATACATAAAGATAACAAAGTATAATATTCCATTCTTATAATTGATAATTGGTGATACATGTGGACATAATCATTCCAAATGCAGATCATTCAAGTATTTTATAGTCGTGGTCGATGTTTCGGCACGTATTGTCCATAAAAATGTTGCATTTGCAAAATTTCTAGCACATTTAGTATGATTGAGGACTGACCACCCTTATAGAGTACCCAAACTCATAATGCTAGAGAGCTTACATCAAGATTATTTGATATCTATTGCATTTTAATCAAGATCGATGTAATGCATCTTGTACCCTAATGTGCATATACAATAAGGTCTTAAAGAAGACACCGTCAAAAGGAATATAGATAGTGACTAAGACAATATTTATGCGCACTCATTTGTCTTTGCACAGGGTTATGCAATATTGCACGCAACTCTTACTTATTCGTTTATGAACCTCTGCTAACCAAATATTTTGCGTGCCAGTTGGTAATTGGATATAAGCCTGATAATTCATATCCACGCATATTTGATTACGCAGTATATGTGCCTATTGCGCCCTCACAGCGCATTCATATGGGTTTCTAAAGACGATTAAGTATTTATGTTGGATATGAATCTCCAAAAATCATCCGCTATTTGAAACCTTTGACAGACGATCTCTTTATCGCTAAATTAGCGAATTTGTCACTCTAATGGAACAGTCTTCCCGTCGTTAGGGGAGATACGAAAAGTATTTTCTAATGGAACGACAGGAATAGTTTCATACTATGTCTCATTATGATCCCCGCATTTTACAATTTAACGTGAAAGTAAAGTAAAGTGAACAATTGATCTTCAAAGTATAGAAGACTCAATTTCTAAAGTGACGAGATCATATATATATACCAGCTGCAAATGTGTCTGCAAGGTTAAAAGTTCCCATAAAGGGCACAATGTCACAGATTAAGACATTGAAACCATACTTAGTGGAGGTGTGGTTGAGGTCGTGACTCCCAAAAGGAACAGGGGGAGGTCACTTGGTTCGATCAATACTCGGCCAAGGATTAAGAGGGCACATATGGCACAAATTCAATTAATCATCAATGAAGATAATGACTCTCATGAGTTTATCTCTGATTATACTTATGTCCATGAATCATTATTGGAGGACTCCGATGTTTAATATGATTCCAGAGAATAAAGAAATCTTAATGTACAATGTGACTTTATATGAGTTGATATAAAGATCTTCCACACACATTGATGATAGTATGAACCACGCTCTATTGAAATGTCAATATAGAGCAAATTGACCTAAATGTAAAGAATCAATACAGGTAGAACTAAATTCACTGACAACAAGACAGGTATTTGATTTGGTAGTGCTAACCTCACCAAGTGTAAAGCCTGTAGGACATAAACAAAGTTTTGTCAGAAAGCGCAATGAGAAAAATAAATCCATGAGATGCAAATCTATACTTGAAGCACAAAGTTTGTCATAATACCCTTGAATTGACTATGAGGACATGTACTCTCTTATAATAGATATTACAATTCCAAAGAATGAGAATGCAGCTTATACCTGTGGTTACATCATATCTCTATGGATAAATGCAATATGTTAGCACTCCTATGATTGGTCAAAGTGAAGATATAAGGAAATATCAATTTCGTCAATGTAATGACGAACAACTGGTGGGAGCTGAATTCTCTACCTACTTACAATATGTGCATTATTGTACCATTACTAATACACTTGACCAAATATTAGTTTCTCAAAATTCTTATCTTGATTTAACTCAAGAAAGCGCAATGTCACTGGAATGGAATAAAAATGTATTTTGATACCTAAAAGAAACCATTGACGCGAGTTTATTTTTCCCATTCATAAATATAATTGGGACTGCAGGTGGTCTTGTAATCCCTATAGAAAATTTTGAGTTTACTTCCTACTGTGAAACACCAAATAGTATCGTTGATGTTGGTTACTCATTAGATCCATGTAAAGAGATCATTATCATACATGTAGTAGTTCGTGAGTGATTTGTACTTTTTTGTACACATTTTTGTTACCTTTTTGTGTCGTATTCACGTGTGTTTTGCTTGCATTTATGGGTATTAGGAGTCGTTTTGGTCTATTTTGTTAGTTTTAGGTGTTTGTAGCTTTTGTGCAGTTTTTATTATTTTTTCATATATTTTTACTCATTTTTGTATTTATGGCCGTAGGATGACCAAGCGGAGCCCGCGCACGTTTGGAGGCATCCCACTCGACTCGGATTGGAACGGAAAAGTAAGAGAACACAGCGCGAACGAGGAGCATCAACCGGCGGACGTTTAGAGCGAAACGAGAAAATTGAGCCGGGAGCAGTCGAACCAGTCGATCGACTGATTGACCAGTCGATCGACTAACAGTGCCAAGATCGACTGCTCGGCAGTAGGGTGTCCAATTTTGAGAAAGCAGTCGATCGACTGAGTCGCAGTCCAGCTCATGAATTTTATTCCTTTTTGACAATTATACCCCTGCGACTTTGTATTTATAGGCCCATCTTTCTCCAACCTTATCCAACTCTCCTTGGTGGAATTTGGACTTGTTCCATTTCCTCAAAGCCTTTATTCTTTCCATTGCTCAAGTACCCTAGTTTAATGTAATTTTAGCTAGTTTAGTAGTTAGTCTAGTTTAGCTTAGTTAGTTAGTTTTTAGTTAGTATTTAGTTAGTTGTTCTTAAGCAAGTGTTGGAGTGGGTGACACCTCCCTCATTTGTGGTGCTTGTAGTTTGAAGACTTGAAAACTTTTGTTAGAATGCAAAAATTGGTAGTAATCTTTCTCTTTTATGTTATGTTATATTTGTGTTGTTGATTTTGCTTTGGTGTTGGTTCTTTAATTTTTAGCTTAAGATGTTCATTGCATTTTAAATCCTCCTTTTTTATTTTCTAGCTTGTTGTTCTTCTTGTTTGAAAAACTCCATTGTAGCATAGTATTGAAGCTTTTTACCTCTTTTAGCTAGACAAACTTTTGGTCTTTGAAAGATGTATGGAACTTCTTCTTTAATCAATTTGGCATTTTTCCCATTTGATGCTTTTTGACTTCCTTTAAGTTTCAAATGCTTTTGATTTCCCCCCATTCCTCTTTCAAGACTTGCAAGCCTCTTTAATTTAGTAGATTTTAATCTATGCAATGTTCTTAATTAGTTTTAATTAATGTCATTAAAAATTAATTACTTTCAAGCAAGCTTTATTTCGTATTTGATGCAATTAGTTTAGAAATTAAGGGTTTAGGGTTTTGGTTCGTTTAGAACCATTAAACGGATTTTGTCTAGAATTGGGATTGACGACCCCAACACTTGGTCGACAATTTGTGATTGACAACCCCAAATCGTGGATTAAGAGCTCGGAAAAAATCGATTGATCGTGGAGACGAACCGAACACCCTAAAACCAATCATTTTTAATTAAACTCAAGCTTTAGCATAAAACTCAAACCAAACCAATGGCTTAATGCTTTCTTAGATTAGATTAGTGTAATTTAGCTTAACAAGAGATTAAATAAAACCACCGACCGCCGATAATATCTATCCTCGAGAGACACGACTCGGGAAAACTTACCGCTCTACAATCAGCTCCGTACTATTGCGGAGAAGATTTCTTAGAGTGCTAAGAAATCTTCGATCAAATTTTGGCTCTGTTGCCGGGGATAGATTAAGGCTAATGGTATTTTTAATTATTTCTCTTGTTATCTTAGTAGTTAGTTAATTTAGATTTTTATTTTACTTTCGATGCTCGTAATCCTTTGTTGAGTGTTGTGTTTGCAAGGTACTCATTTGGGAAGCCCGATGCCGCTCGCCCACACTCATGACGATCAAAGGATTCCTCCGCCGCTCGATTGATCCAGCCGAGGATGGCAAAATACCGAGCTAGTTTGCCATACGATGACCCTTATATACAAACTCCCAAATATCCAAACCCTTACATCCAAACTCCCGAGTATCCAAATTCGTACACCACTCCCCCAAGCTATCGGGTCCCCTCGACATATGATGACCCGTATGCTTCGATCGGTCGAGAATGGGCCCAAACTTTTGATTATCCCGGCCCAAGCCCTTCATATTCTCTACCGATTACACATCCCCATAACTCGAGCATGGATCCGTATGCACCGACTCGTGATCTTTATGATCCGTATTTTTACGATCCATATGCTCAACTCGACCCGCCTTCTTCTTACCCGAGCTTTGACTTGTATGCTCCCCAAATTCATGATTCATATTCTTGGAGCTACGACTTTTACGACCTACCCACCTCGAGTTCGTATACTCCGAACGATGACCCMTACACCTCACTTTTTCAAGATTCGTCTATGACCCAACTCCCGGACTTAGAGTCTCTCTTAGCCGAGCTCGTGGAACGCCTTGCTCGCATGAAGACTCAGATAGAGCAAATTGCTAATGATGTGGATGAGCTTAAACATCCTTGTGTTGACGAGATGCCCATCTTCGATGTGGAGGATCCCACTTTGGTTTATAGTAATTCGAGCTTTGACGGTCTTGTGAAAAAGGGGTGCAAGGAGGTGGAGTTAGAAGGTGAGGAGAAAGGGTCGGAGGTTGGCGTTACCCCTCTCGTGCTTCTTGAAGACGTTGTAGTGGAAATTGAGGGGGAGTCACTTTTGGGGTCTCCAACGGCACTTGGAATGTCGAGCCTACTTGCTTTTGGCGAGGATGAGGAAGTTGTGCCGGTTTTGGAGGATGTGGAGTTAATCGAGCCTCTTTTGCGCCACCCGATACTTTGTTGCTACTTGACCAAGTGGAGGCAGAAGAGGTAGTGGGGGATGTGTTGGATCCTACTCTCTCGTGCCCGACTACGACTACTTCTAAAGTCGAGAGAGAAGAGATGACGGTCGGGGAGACGAAGGAGTACGTCGATCTATTTTGGGATGATCACATTTGGGTGGTCGACTACTTCCTCTTCCGACCACCGAAGCAAGCCCACGCTCTTTGATAGTTTGACCTTCCGGCTTGCCTGACGTGCCCGCCTTGGTGATTTTTTTCACCCGGTGTGTCTACTCGAGAACACCAAGGCGTGGCACGATCGCCACCTCTTCTTGGATCCCGGATAGCGTTAATTGTATAAAACGTTGAGCTATAGACGTTAAAGTAGCGCTTATTGGGAGGCAACCCAATTTAAAAAAAAAAAAAGAGAAAATCCAAAAAAAAAAGAAAAAAAAAAGATTTTCACCTTTTTGTATATAACTTGTTTTTGCAACCCCCCGTTTGTTCATTTCTTGTAGATTCGCTTGCCTCGCCTCCCAGAGAGAGACTTATGCACGACCGCATCATCCACAAGCTCGAAAATAGGGGCGTTTTCTCTTCCCTTACACTTTTTACCGCTTTCTAGCTTAATTTGCAATGAGGACATTGCTAGGTTTTAAGTGTGGGGTGGTGGTTAGAGTCCACCTTAGGTTCTTAAATTGTTTGCATGCTTGCTTGTGATAAATTTGAGTAACATGCGTGTTATTTTTGCTTGGAACCTTGGCGAAGTGACGCGGTTTTGATGAATTGCTTAGGAGTTTAGATCTTCGATCGGATTTAGTGTACTTAGGTAATTTGAATCGTTGGGAACTTTGTTCGGCTTTAGCTTCGTGCTATCCTTGAGCTCATATAGAACTAGTGCCTCAACTAGCCTCGTCGTCGAACACTCTCTATAGGATTTTTGTTTTACATTTTGGAGTCGTCAATTGCTCCATGTGCTCGATCGAAAATATTGTAAGTTGCTAGTAGCAACGAGTGGTCGGAGCCGTTGATTTCTCTTTGTATATATCTTGTATTTAAGTACCTTATTTCCTCGGGTACCAAAAAAAAAAAACAAAAAAAAAAAAAAAAAGAAAAAAAAATGATGATGAATAAACAAGGATAAGTTATAAATCCTTGTAGTTATTAAGTAATAAAACGTGCAACTCTTGCACGTTTCCCTCTTTTTCATTTTTTTTAGATTTTGTTTGTTAAAGAGAGTTGTGGACGATCGGGGCTAGTAGGGAGCCGATTAACGATTCGACCGTGGATAGACTTTAGCCGGGGCAAGGACGAGGGGACCGACATGGACGGTTACCTAGTACTTTTAAGTTTAAGGAGTCGATCTAAACTTTCTTTGTCAAGACATCTTTGTCGTCCTTTTAGCCGAGACTAACGAGCATTTTAGCATACAACGCCTCAAATTAGGTTTTTGTGCATTATATTAGGATCACCCGGGGGTAGTTTTATAATTCTAGATTAGTATTGCTTGAGAACAAGCAATCATTCTAAGTGTGAGGTGGTTGATTTGTACTTTTTGTACATCTTTTTGTTACCTTTTTGTGTCGCATTCGCGTGTGTCTTGCTTGCATTTATGGGTATTAGGAGTCGTTTTGGCCTATTTTGTTAGTTTTAGGTTTTTGTAACTTTTGTGCGGTTTTTATTATTTTTTCGTATATTTTTACTCATTTTTGTATTTATGGCCGTAGGATGACCAAGCGGAGCCCGCGCACGTTTGGAGGTATCCCCACTCGACTCGGATTGGAACGGAAAAGCAAGGGAACACAGCGCGAACGAGGAGCGTCAACCGGCGGACATTTAGAGCGAAACGAGAAAATTGAGCCGGGAGCAGTCGAACAAGTCGATCGACTGGCTTTCAGTCGATCGACTAACAGTGCCAAGATCGACTGCTCGGCAGTAGGGTGTCCAATTTTGAGAAAGCCAGTCGATCGACTGAGTCTTCCAAAATTGAGGAAGTGGGGACTTCCAAAGTTCTTTTGATATATGTACATATCAGAGAGATGTGTACACTTTAGGGGAGTCTCAATATAGGTGTGTTGTACTCTTTTTCCTTAGACCAAGTTTTATT